>PVKZ01002379.1:109370-232324 GCA_004027375.1 Macroglossus sobrinus
CTCCTCTCTCCTCTCTCTCTCTCTCTCTCTTCTTCGACCCTTCACTTCCACACGAGACAACAGTTCAAAGTAGCAACATGCACTCTCGGTAGATTCTGACACTAGCTGTAAATGTAAACAAAGCCCGAACAACAGCGGCAGGCATGTGATTCATTTATCCAGCTGCCTTTCCCAAAACATTCATAAAATTATATATTTTTAGGGAGTTGTTCAAAAAAAATCATGTCATTTTAAAAAAGAAAAAAGACCTAAGAAGAAACGTGGCTGTCTTCATCCTCCACGATACCTCAAAAGCCCTTTGTTTAGGAACGGGGGCTGCATCCCGGCACCTTTCTAAAAGCTCGCTGCCTGCCCTCTACTGCTGCTAATTAAAAGGAGAAGTGGAGAAAGAAAGAAAGAGAAAGCTCCTCAAAGGGAAGCGGGGAAGAGGAGAAGCCCCTGGGCAAATGAAATGATGCTACTTTTCACCCATCTCCAGGTAACTGTGCAAAAGGGATAAATTATTTTACACAAGCAGAGCACGGCGAAATAATCAAAAATGTAAATCACACATTATTTGCATCGTGATCATTCTTTGATAAAATACCACAGCAAGCTTTCCCTAGCACCGTTAAAGGGGGGGGGAGTCACACCCCCATCCCAAGAGACCTATTCCACTACACACTTACACAGCACACACACACAAACACATCCCAGAGATCCAGAGTAGGAGAGCTGGTGAGAAGCTATAACGTGGGCATGTCTGAGATGATAACCCCACCCCCATCACCAGAGAAAGAGGGGACCCTCAGGAAAGAAGCTGGAGAGGAAGAAAGAAATCCTGGAGTTTCCAGGCATCAACTTTTCATGAAATGCACAACCAGGATAGGAAATACCTTTCTGCTGAGTAATGCTTCTGGGTTGTGAATTCACCTCTTGGAAGGGGAGCTGGCCCTGAACGCGTACCCCGCCAAACGGCAAAGCCCTCCTCCTACCTGCCCCGCCAGCGACTGGCCTCCCACCACCCCCCTTTTGGGCAGAGCAAGCACGCCAATAAGAGCCGAGCGTGGCTGGGCAGGAGAGGGCTAAGCAGTGATTTAGCAGGATCCTTTCAAAATTGGGGAGTGGGAAACCGCGAGGAGAGGGCGCGGTAAAAACAAAGCCCTTCCCAGTCAAACCGACAGCCTGCGCCGAGTGGCTAATTTAAAGTGCATTATTCATAAAAGGGGTCGATTGGGCTTTCGTCTCTCCACCCATCCCCAGAGGTGCCGGGCTTTGATCCTTGGGAAGAGAAAAAAAAAAAAATGGCAGGGCTGCAAGCTTCCTCCAAGTTTCCTGGAGCACCTGCCACCCTCCTAGACGCCCCGCGAAAAGACCCCGCAACCCCCATGCCTGGCTTTCAGACTCTGCAAGTCAGACACGCGCAAGCTCCTCACGTTCCCCCACTTGCCCAGCGACGGGCACACACACGCATCAGAACACTTGCACACACAGACGCCAGAAAGTTCCGGGGGGCCCCGCGTCTCCAGCCCCGACCCAGACGTGACACACATCGTGGGCTCCCGCGCCGCAGGGGCGAGAGGCAGAAAGTTGCCAAACAGTGCAGGGAAGTGCGGCCGGGAGGGGCGCGGGGGGAGCGGACCCCGCGGGCAGAGGCGCGCGCGCCCCCTCCCACCCAAAGGCGGGGAGCGGCCCAGTGAACCCCGCGGCTCCAAGGGCGTCGCGCCGCTTTATTTACAAACAAAGCGCTCGGCTGGGGGGGAGGGGGCGCCGGGCAGAAAGGCCCCAGCAACAACCGCCCCCCCCCAGCACCCGGCTCTGGGGCGATCCCGCGTTTGGGGTTCCCCTGCGGGTACCGGGGACGCACACCCCCCCGGGGTCGTCCCCCATCAACACCCCCTGCCGGCCCGGGGCAGGAACTCCCAGGGGGATCCCGGGCGCGAGGAGGGCGCCGCTCACCTCGTCTTCGGAAAGTCCGTAGACCGGCTCCCCGAGCCCGGTCGCCATGGAGCCGGCGCCCCGCGCGGGTCGGAGGCGCTCCCGGGGCGACGGGGCTGCGGCGCCCCCCGGGGTCCGGGCGACCCCGCAGCCGGGCCTGCGCGCGCCGCGCCGCAGGTGAGGGCGTCCGAGCGCGCGCGCCGCGGCCCCCGGCGGCGCCGCTTCCTCCCGGAAGGCTGCGGGGCCGTGCGGTCGGGCGCTCCCGAGCGCGCGCCGTGCAGCGGGGCAGCGGGCTGCGGCCCCGGCGCCCGTCCCCGCGGAGCGCGCCGGGCTCCCCCTCCCCGCGGCCGGCGCCTCGCGCCTCCCCTCCGTCCGTCCCTCCCTCCGGGGTCGCCCGCCGCGCTCCGCGCCGCGCCGCGCCGCTCCGCGCCTGCCCGCGGTCCCCGGAGCCGGCTCGCCCGCCGCCCCGCGCGCTCCCTCCCGGCCCGCGCTCTCCCCGCCCCCTCCTCTGCCTCCGCCCACCCGGCGCCCGAAGGGGACCCTCCCCGCCTCTCCGGGGCGGGCTCACGCGCCCCCCAAGCCAATCACAGGCCGGGCTGCGCGGCGGGCCGCGAGCGGCGGGGGTAGCGGGGCGCCCCCTCCACCCCGCGAGCCCCGGAGTCCCTCTCCCGGGCTCCCCCGGGCTCCCCCGGGCTCCCCGGGTCCCGGGGCCGAGGGACGGGTCGGCGGAGCCGTGTCCCCGCGGGCCTGGCCTTCCGCGCTTATCCACCCCCCCTCCCCTTTTCCCATCCGCGTTGGGGAGGGGGCGGGCTGGGCCTTGGGGGGGTCATTTTCCGCAAGAAACAACACTTAGCCATCCCCTTTCCCCGTGGTCTTTTCACCAAAAGCCTTGAGCGCATCGTAATTGTTAAAAAGGGAAAGATGGGAGTTTCGAGACCCCTTTAAATCCCAGGCCAGCCCAGCAAGCCGAACTTGGCTGCTTTGTCAGCACCCCGGAGCTAAGTCCGCCTCTGCCCGCCACCGGCCGGGAGGACGCTGCCGCGCTGTGGCCGCGAGTCGCCACTGCCTGTGTCAGCCTCGCAGCGAACAAAACCAACAGCACAGCGCCCGCTCGGAGTACACGCCCACCCGCCCGAAAACAGACCGCGTGGTGCTTCGAATAAAAGGCAGTTTATTTGTGAGCCGCTGCGTGAAATATCAGACTCGAGTTTAAGGTTATTTATTCTCTACATATGCACACCATTAAGACGCCTTATTTGCCACCGTGGGATTCTCTCCCCATCTCAGCTACTGTTTCTCTAGCAACCAGTTCATTGAATCCTTCAGATTTATAGGAAAAGCCAGAGACTCCTTTAAATAAGAAAGAAATTCGTCACTCGACTTTTTCAGGAAGGGGGTTCTTAAATTTAGATGTGAAGTACAGTTTTGAGTAGAAAAAAAAGAAAAGAAAAGAAACTGAACGTGACATTTGACTTTGAAAAGAAAACGTCGAAGTGCCCGCTTGGGTATTAACAGGGTGCGTTTAGGATTTTCCTTCAAGTTGGTTAAGAAAGGAGACCTAATGCCGGACGCAAGCTGCTCCACACAATGTCTGCTGTGTGCCCTGCTAGATTGTTTGCAACAGAAAAGGGGCACACCCATCCTCACTTAAGCTCTTCTTGGCTTCCCCAACCACATTACTGTGGCTTGAAACGTGTGCCATATAATGGGTTTCCTTTCAAGACTCTCGGGCCCAGGCAGTCAACACCCTACCCAGAAACCTCTACAGATCGTGAGCCATTAAATCAACAGCACTTACAGGCCGCAAAAGCCCAAATGAGAGGGGAAAAAAAAAATCATCTTTAAGGAGCACCATTTTAAAAGACAGTTCTCTGATCATCTTTTCCTGGCCAAACAGGAATCACTGCTTCATCACCCTCGCTAAGCAGGCCTTTGCCAAGCTTTGTACAGTTTTTTTTTCCCACGGGGAAAAAGCAACAGATCTTTAAATTTAAGAAAGTTTCTGATGACACAGGACACTCCTTCTGCACCCAAAGGTGCGCAGGTCCAAGCTTTACCCATGGGCAAGTAGGATCTAGGGACTGGAGACGTGTGTCGTATTTCATCACACCCTCCTCTCTGCATTATTACCACTCCCACACCCCTACCACAAAACGGCCTGTGTCTGCCTGCGCTCTGGGGTCATGTCCTAGGCTTTCCCAGAGGGGTGATTATTGGAAACGGCAGTATGAAACTTGCCATCTGTCACTGACTGTAGGGGTGTTTATGAAATTGTGATCCATAGCATTATTCAATGGCCCCTGTACGACTCAGACAAGACATTTAATTCAGACCTATGCGAAAAAGCTTTCTTTCTTCCAAGGAACTGATAAGCTTTTGCATTACAGATGATGAGACTTATTTCCACTGACTGTGTTTTTCTATTTACTTTGGCCACCAGGAAATTCGGGACAAATTTTATGGCCTTAAACCATAAAAGAACCCATTTCCCCTGTGTAATTACGTGCCAGCTTTTTCCCAATGCAATGGTCTCTACCCTGGATGAACACTGTTATCATCTGGGGACTTTACCGTGACCAAGGGCCCCGCTGCCAGCATAAGACACTACGAGATCATTGGTTCAGGCCCGGAGCGCAGGCACCAATCCTTTCGGAAACCTCCCACATGATGCTCGTATGTATGTCAGGTTGAGAAACACAGTCACCGTCAGCAGTTCCCAAACTTTGCTATGCACAGGAACCCCTGGGAATCTTTAAAACTACTGCTCTCTACCTCCCACCCCCATATGCTCTGATTTAATTGGTGCAGGGTGCCACGTGGGCAGCAGGAATTTTATTTAGATGCTGCCAGGTAATCCTAATGCACAGCTAAATGAGGGATCTCTGGCCTAGATTTATATTCTTATACTTTACATATTTTCCATGATCTTGATTTTTTTTTAATTTAGAGGAAATTACATATTTTAAACATACTCAAATCCTCTGTGGAATGAGACAGAATGTAAAGAAATACACTTGATGTAACTAGTGCCCTGATCAGCTCTGTCCACCCCCCACCACTCTGATGTCTCAGATTAGTAATCCAATTTTGGGGGGAACGTGGAGAGGACAGGGAGGAAAATCCTTAAGAGAAACCGTTCAACGGTTTTATACAAAACAAAATTATTCCAACCTCCAATCAGTTTCACATCTACCCAGTAACTGTACTGAACCTAACTTGTAGATTGTTCTCTAGCCCGTTTCCCATTTAGGAAAAAAAAAAAGTGCAGCTCCATCACTAAAGTATTCATAGTCAGGGTTATCCTGCTCTCATCTGCCACTCTACTTGCCCAGAAACAACAAAAGGATGAACCTAATCTATGACTGTTGGGTTGGGTTAGGTAGCATTTGAAGGGAAAACGATGATAAGTAAGACACAGACTCTGTCTTTAAGAGGATATAGCTCAGAAAGGGAAATAGACATAAACATGCTCTTTGAGGCTGAAGCAAACCTGCTGGGTTTTCAATGTGAAAATAAAATATAAAAACTGTTCTTGGAGTTATTTCTAAACAGAACTTGTCTCTAATCCTAATGTATGATGATCAGTATTCAACAATTCTTTTTCATGGGATAGATTTCAAAGCCCGGAACAACACAAAGCAGAACATCTAGGATTTGACATTTTCAGTGATCGAGAATTACTATATTCCGTAAATGAAGATACCGTAACTAAAAACAGAATGCTATACCATGATGTTGTTTCCAAAGACTATCAATATACTAGAGCGATGCGAAAATTATAATAATAGCGAGGTATTTCGTGGCAAACTTTGGGGGTACGTTTGGGACTACAACCCCATGAGTTATCTTGGGTAAACGCTGCAGCCACAAATGGCACCAACGAGCATTCTCAGGAAATGGGCAAGAATTTATTCCATTTCCTTCTCTTTGGAGTCTGCCTTTAACATCTTAGTATCAATCTTAAATTTGTTACTGTGTGTGTTTGGTAAGTGCTCTTCACTTAGATCATCAGAAATGAAAAATTAGCAAGCACACTTTTAAAGTACAATGGGTAATCACAAATGGAAAACATTTAATGCTATGCTTCTTTGCAAATTATTGAGTTGGCTTAGCAAACTGTATCTTAATCAAGTCTGAGAAGTATTCAAAGCCAAATAATAATAGTGCCCAAGTTCCATTAGATTTTTCTCTTCAAGTTTTGGTGATTTGTGTCCTTTAAAAATAAGGCTCATGAAACAGACATTTTGAAGATGGCCATGTACCTGTAAAAACTGGTGTCATCTTGGAATTTAGAAGCATTCATTGTCACAGAAAGAAGTCTCACAAAATTTAAGGTGTTTATGATTATATAGGGAAATAAACCATGCCTCAGACTTTTGACAAGTATAGAGGTGTGTAGCAAAGAATGACTGGTAAACAGTTCATCTTTTTGTTTAAAAATAGCTAAGCTTTTAAAGAAACACTTCAAAGAAACATTTGCAACACCTATGCGCTATTCATTCTAGCACTTTATAAATAATATTTAAGATATAGATACATGATTCCTATTTTTTTTCCAATCTGACAAAATACTTGCCTTTCAACCGGCTAAATTAGTTATTTACTTTTTTCAGTTCATTAAGATCTCTAAAATATCTAGATTTGCTTCCACATTTTACTGTATTTTTTTCCCTACATTTTAGTGCATATTTTTATTGAGTTGTACTGTTATTATTCTTTGTTTTCTTGTTACCATTTGTTTCCCTGTTCTGGTTGAGATGTGAATCACTGCATTTCTATTATTTTACTGTTTACCTTTGACATTTGACATGCATGCTTAACTTAACAAATAAAAAGTTAATGTCATTCCTCTCCCATCTGAACAATACAAGAAGTTTAAAAAGTTGGTTTTGATCAACTCTTGCCATAGTATTCCAGTTTCATTCCACCCTTTTTTTAAAAAAAAAAAAATACCAAAGTAAATGTTATTTTTATATTACACTTTTTTTTTAGCTTCACCAATACATTTTGTGGTTTTGTTTCTAAGGGTTCCTTATTGCTTCTTAGATGTGACTTTGGGATCACTTTCCTTCTTCCCGAGGGATATCTTTTTAAATTCCTTTAGTAAAGGTTCATTACTGATACACACCAATTTATTTTTCTGAAAATATCTACCTTCATCTATTATATATTAGACGTAGACTCAAAGCCATTGTGGAATGTGAAAAGATGTGAATAAATGTTCTTAATGTGACTGGTGTCTGTGATTTTTACCCACCCTTACCATCTGAAGTCTCAGGTTTGCAAAATCAACTTATTTTAGGGTTGCTAAGTAGCAGGACAACCCTTAGGAAAAACTGCTCAATAACGTTATCTAGGAAATATTCCTCTGACTTCTGGCTTCTCTTGTTCATGAATGAGCAGCTCTTAGTCTAGTTATTGTTTCTTTGTAGCTCATTTGCTTTCTTTTTAGTTACCTTTTGTTCTTAGTATTCTGAACTTTCTATATTTCTGTGTGGCTTTCTTTTTTACTTGTCTAGTATACTTTGTTCTTTCTCTACATGTGGATTTAAATCTTTTATCATTTCTGGAAAATGCTCAGCTCTCTTAAAATAGCGCCCTTTTTCCAGTCCGTATATCTGTTTTTCTGAGGTTCCATTAATCACATGTAGACCTTCTCATTCTATTATCAGTAACTCTTAACCACTTTAACATATTCTGCCTCTTTTCTCACTGTGCTGCATCTCTTTAAACCTCTCTTCCACTTTGCTAAATAACTGTTGTTAAGTCTAATTTCTGTTTCATCCATCAATTAAGTTTTCATTCAACAACTATATTTTTCCTAGCTAAAAGTGCTATTTAACCTTTTTCAGATCAGTCTCATCACTCTTGATAGTTCCTCTTTTTGTGTTTCCAAATTTTATTTTGTTCAATATTTCATAACTAATTATTTTATATTTTGATAATTCTAATATCTGAAAGTTTGGAGTGTGTCTTTGTTTCTGCTGACTCTTGCTCATAGAAACTTCATTCCACGTGTGTTTACTATAAATTCATTCACTTGTGATTTCATTTGGTTAATCTCAGTCTATGAAAATCCAAAGTGGATTTGTGTTTGCTTCTGCCAAGAATGAGACACTACCATCCTGACACCACGTTAGCCCCATTTGAGAGTCTGGGTTTTGTCTAAGGAATTCAAAAAGAGACCGGTGGCTTTGGCTAGAGATAAATAATAAAAACTTATTCAAGGATCTTAGAGTTTGCAAACTGAGAATGCAGCTAGGCCAAATCCCAGAAGTGTTCCAGAGACAAAGGAAAAGTTAAGAGTTCTTACTAGTACATTCTTAAGAATTACTAATCCTGCATTCTTAGCTCTAAGATTGGTCCAGGACAGTTATTAGTCAGATGTCAGGGTGGATGTCAGGTGACCTTGTTAGGTAGCTAGTCAGATATGAGCAAAGGGGGAACAAAGGAATAGGGGCCCAGCCTAGAGACTACCCATAGAACACCCCAATGGTAGTAGAATTTTGAGTACATGCATGCGCACTAGGCAAAGAGTTATATAGCAGCCGAATGTCAATCAGAATGACCTCACCTGCCAATCACCTAGGAACGCATTTGGAACCACCCATCAGGGTCCAGATACAATGCAGATGTTCTCACTTCCGGGTCTTTTTTGCCTTCTGGGTTCTTTCGTGTGGCTTTTTGTGGCCCCTTTGTGTTGGTTACTGTGGTTACAGCGCTGGACCATGTGCCTCCTTCAGGCATGCTTTGTCTTTCTCTATGTGCCTCCTTGGGGCATTCTGTGTCTTTCTAAAATATACTTTTAATAAATCTTTTCTAAATCTCACTGACCTGCGCCTCTTAACTGTGTCAATGAGGAAGAACAGAAAAAATGCTAACTACATTTCTGTGCTGTGATTATCCCTCTCCCTCCCCTCTCCCCACCCCATCAGCCCCAATGGAATCTGAAGATGTGAGTCCTTGGGGCAGGGGGATCAGAGGGTGATCTAGAGGTCTGGTATATGTCCCGATGTATATCTAGGCATTGACACAGGACTAGAAAGCTCAAAACGTTTGTTTCCAGGCTAGTTAGAACAAGAATAGAGTCTTTCCCCATGCTTCAACCTTCCTAATGCTACTCATTTTTAGCAGCTTGGTTAAAGTGACTCCATTTTACACAGTCCCTATCTTCATTCTTTCCCCAGTTTCATGCAGAAATCTCGAGTTTAGCACTAGCCCCCAAATTAGTCTCTCCTCAATTTGAGTGCTGCTATAACCTTTACTTGCTGATTACCACATCATTCTTTTTCAGGGTGGAGGGGTTTGGTATGCTGTATTACTGTTTAGCAAATATTCACTTCCTCGCCTCCAGGAGGAAGAAATGTTCCTGCAGTGACATTGCACTTGACCACGTAACTTACTCTGTCCAATGGAGTAGGAGCAGGAGTAGCAGTGCGACCAATCCAAAACAAATCACCAGTGGCTTCGCAAGTTTTTGCCCCCTCTTTTGTGCTCTGGCCTTCTCCCAAGAGAACATTATCTCCTAGGCCCCATAGTGACACACAGGAACAGACCTGAACTTGACCTGCGGCTTAGAGCGGTGTCACCTAACTTCCTTGCCAACAGGCAGTGTGAACTAGAGATAAATATTTACTGTTGTAGCCACTGACGTTTGGAGATCTACCCCTTCATCGTGTCACAAACAAAGCTGACTAATATATGAAACCTCTGGGGATTATTGCAGGCCTAGTATTACATTTAAAAAGTCAAGATAGCTTTTAATGGGAAGAACCTTCTGAGGAGCAAGACCACCAAGACCACGGCTGCATTGCTAGCTGAGGAAGCTCTGTTGACCTATTTACAAATGACAGCACTTGAAATTTAATGCAGTTGTTTCTTTCTGCCTCAAAAAGGCAGAGACAAATGTGTTCTTTTAAACGGTGCCTTCACATTCTTATTTATTCCCCTTAACTCATTTAGTCAACTTTGAAATCAAACACCAAATTCTTATTCCCTCGACATTAAAAAGTGTATTATTCATTAGTTTCCTGCAGCCCCTGTAACAAATTACCACTCACTTAGTAGCTTAAAACAACAGAAGTTTATCCTCTTGCAGATCTGGAGTCTGGAAGTCTGAACTCGGTGTGAAACCAAGGTGTCAGCCCGGCAGGCGTCCTCCAGAGACCCCCAGGGAGAATTCGTGTCCTGACCTCTTCCAGCTTCTACGGTGGCATTCCTCGCATTCCTGGGCTCAGGGCCCCTCCTTCCATCCTCCATCTTTGTTGAGGTCATCATGTCACTCTCTTCCTTCCATCTGCAGTGAAATCTTCCCCTGCCTCTCTCTCTGATTAAGGCACCTGTGATTGCATTTAGGCCCCACCCAGGTAATTCAGGATAATCTCCTCCAGTCTCGAAATCCTTAATTTAATCACCTGCAAAAAGTCTCTTGCCATATAAGGTGACATTCACAGGTTCTGGGCATTAGGACCTAGATATCTTTGGAGGCCATTATTTAGCCAGCTACAAGTATGCTGGCTCATTTCAGTCTATACTTTTCTAGATGCTACAAACAATCGATTCTGTGAGTCCAATTTTTTGATAGAAAGGGGAATGACTATTTTTTGTTTGTTTTTTGTTTTTTTCTTCCTCATGTTGTATTTTCACTTACCAGAAGGGAAATAAATGATGTCCTTCAGCTCTATGGTAGAAGTTACTTGAATCAACAATTTTGACAAATTTGGTGATTATTTGTTTTGTTAAAAAAAATTATCATTTAAGTGACTTGAAAAATCTCTACTTAATTTAAAAGGTGAAACGTATCTTTTCATTTTAGAACTCCTCGACTCCACTAATAAAATGTTTAAGGTTTGCTTCTAAAATGACTCCCTCTGCATTTGTTATTGGTATTAAAAACAGGACGATTGAGGCCAAGTCATCAAACCCCTAACAGTTCCAAAGATTTCCCTAACAATGTTGAAATAGCGTTCACCTGTGTGCTGGAGGAGGGGGCATTGGGGTCATTCAGTTCCTTAAAGATCTAGTTCCCAGTAGACTGGAAAAGAGAGATGACACCGGAAATCCTCTGTCACTATCGTGGCTTCACATTACAGGAGTTAGCACTCGAGATGAACCAAACCAACTCACACAGCGATCGATCGCAGGGAACAGATGTCACCTCCCCATGGAACCTTCACTGTAATCACTACCACCACTCACTTCACCTCCACGCCTACCACTCTCCAATGTTATGGCCTAATCTTTCAGTCTTACCGGTTATGGCATTATTTGACCCAAAACGTAGGTGACTCCCCTACCTACTGCAGGTTCTGCTCACCAGCATCTCTGGACCATAATCCTAGTGAACACTTCACAGTCTAATCAGGCTGATAGAATAGACACCGATGAGCAGCTGCTTTGCCTTTCCAAGGAGGGCACGACATGAGAGAACAGGATTCAAATATAGGAGAGAAAAAAGCCAAAGGTTTGACGATGCACTCTTTGGGCAAGATTGTGGAGAAACTCGACTCTCACACATTCCCGGTAAGAGTACAAAACAATGCCTGCGAAGAAGAATTTGTCCGTGTCTAGAAAAATTTCACTGGTACGATAATCCAGTCATTCCAGTTCTAAGACGAATGACGTTGGCAAAGTATGAAGTGACATGTGTGTGAAATGCCAAAGATTGGAAATATCCCCAAATGTCCATCAATGGAGACATGTTGAATCAATTATTAATAAATCCACATGATGAAGTACTAGGTAGTTGCAAAAACAAACGAGGACATTCTCTATATACCAAAATGGAGTAACCTCAAGGGTTTACTGTTTAATTAAAAGAAGATAATATTGCAGAACCATGTTTATCCTGGGCTACCATTTGTATACAGATAGGAAAACGCACTTGAGCCCAGAAGTACCGATAATATCATCAGGGCTCTGTCTGTCTCTTGGCAATTCTGATCTATGCTTGGCTTTATTCTGCAGTCTGGTTCTTTCCACACAATAAACAAGAAAACTGCGTGAAGCCCAAGCTATGCTATCAAAACAAGAAAGGCCCAGCCCAGGTCACAGCCCCAGCCCTGTGCAAGGCAGAGGAGAGCGCAGGGTGGAGCAGTCAACGGGACCACAAGGCATGAGGGTGGAGAAGGTCCTCCAACGACATGGACAAAGATGCTCATGACAGGGATGATTAATCTCTAACGCGGTTCTCAGACCTCTCAGAATGAGACATGGGAAGATTTCAAAGTTCTGTGAAATACATGAGCTGGCAAACGCTGGGAGCTGTCTTCTTTTGGGGTATCAGACGGAAGCAGCTATAAGCATTTCTCAAAACTTCATATCCAAGAACTCATACCAATTCATTGAATTAAGTTTGGGCTTGCATCATGATTTGTTTCTGGTTTTTGGACTAGATTTTTTCAGGGAATCTGCGCCCTATTGCCTGGAAACAAAGCAGGAGTTTAGAAAGTGAAGTTTGAACTGTAAGAGCGGAATGAAAACACCAGGACTCTCGCTTAGGCTAGGACGAAACAGCTTTCGGTGTTATGTTTCACACCCAGAGAGCTCTCCCTTTGCTTCTAGGTGGTGTGGATGTCTCTGGAATTCTCTAGGGCAGGCCTTAATGGGGAGCTGAGAGGAAAGGGAGGGGTGTTGCTTATTGGAAGGAGGCTAATGACCTCAGAAGAAGCACTTTGGGACAAGCAGAGAGCTTCCAGTGAGCCTTGCACACACAGGCTGCCTGCCCAGTCTTAGCATTTGCAGGGAATGGCAAAGCATCCACGTGAAAGCAAAATTTTTGGGCACCTGAAGGCTGTGATGGCTAAGAAGCTCAGATTACCTGAGTCTCCCCATCTATTTCAGCAGGAAGACCTGTGAGATCATTCTTACACTCTTATGAATATTTATCCTGCCCCCCCCCCAAAAAATAATAAAAATATCTTCTCTTTTCCTTTCTCCTAAAACCAAACGTCTTTGCACCGTGGCTCAAGAAATTTTCTGCTGCTTCTGTTTGAAACTGAGCCTGAGGAAACGGTCTTGCTAACTTCTGACAGATAATTCCAGCGAACTTTGCTGGCTACAGGTCACTCACTCTTCAAGGACCCCACAATCCGCTCAGCAAAGCCTCGATATTCCAATTAACATGAACAAAACTCCTACATTCTTATAATAACAGAAATTTCTCATACTCATATAAACTCAAGGTTATTTGAAAATCAGAAATCTCTTATTTTACAGCATCGACTACCCTATGTTAAAACCACAGCACGGTAAAACTAAACCACAGCACACTAAAACTAAAAACATTGCATTTTTTAGTTTATAGTTAAATCGTTAATACTGTAAAGCACTTCTTTGAGGTTTATGTCATCGTACCCCTCTTTCTTCTTGTTGCTGCCATCCACCCCTTCCTCCACACACCTACAATGAGTGAAGAAGACGTAGGTGCCCGATTCACCATTCCTCTACCGACCTCAATTCCTGGGCTTTAGCCCACCTGGGAAATAATGAACATATGCAAAGATGTCCCATTCAACCTCCCAGATTCTCAGGTCCTTGACCTCCTCGTTTCTAACGGTCTTCTTCTCTTCTCTACATCCTAGACCTGTTAATGCTCCACGCTGCTTCGTCTCAAAAATGAGTGATCGAAGCACCCACTCTCTGATCACATACTCCTCACACCCCAGTTCAGAGTCGCACGTGTTCTTGGACATCATCAAAACCATTATCTCCTCCACCAGCTTCTAATACTGAGACCTCTTGGTCTTCCCTTTACTACTCTCATGATCTCCTGAAATTCCATTCTCTCCTTTCAGCCCCTCTCGTGTAATTACTCTCAAACTGTTTCTCTCTGTTCTCAGCTGTTTCTGCTTTATCCAAGCCTGAACCCGGAGAACTGAGAATCACTGAAGAAAAGAAGCTCAGGAGTTTCCACCCCCCGTGAATTCATAGTCACCAACCTCATCTGTGCTCTCATGTTCTTGATGCCCCTTCTGCTCCTTCATTCTCAGTGGATGACTTTGTGTTCTGGTCTAGGAGAAAACAGAAATCATCAAACAAGCCAACCACCAGCACACCTAGAAACATCCTCATCCATATCCACATCCTGCTTCACCTTTCCTGTCCGTTCTCCTGTTACAGGTAATCATCCCAAGAAGGTCTCAGCTCCATTCCTTCCAAGTAATCCCCTCTTTTGTCCACTGGATCCTTTCCATCACCATTTAAATTCTCTTCTGAAAGAAAGAAAGAAAAAAGGAAGGAAAGAAAGAAGGAAGGAAGGAAGGAAGGAAGGAAGAAAGGAAGGAAGGAAGGAAGGAAGGAAGGAAGGAAGGAAGGAAGGAAGGAAGGAAGGAAGGAAGGAAGGAAGGAAGGAAAGAAGGAAAGAAGGGAAGGAAGGAAGGAAGGAAAGAAGGAAGGAAGGAAGGAAGGAAGGAAGGAAGGAAGGGAAAAAAGGAACCTTGTTTGAATTTCACTTCACCTTGCAATTATCTCCTTACCTTGATCTTTCTCTTCACGGTTAAAGGTCTACACTTGCTATCTACACTTGCTCACAACCATTTGTTTCCTTATCCTCCAGTCTAGTCCTTGCCCTTAACACACCACCCAAATTTCTTTCATTAACTGCAGCAACGGTACACATGCCACTTAAGCCAGTGGATACTTTTTAGACTTTACTTGTTTTCTTGATGGTGTCCACCACAGAGTTCTCTTTCGTTTCTGGAAACTTCCTGTCATATTTCCTGAGCTCATTGTCACCACGCTCACCTGGTTTCCCTTCTACCTTTCCAACTTCTCCTGTTCAGTTCCCATCACGGGCTCTTTCTCCTCTGGCCAGTGAGCTCCCAAGGGACTCACTGCTGGGCCCTTTTCAATTCTTACCTTTTATTATGTTCCTTGTGATCTTGTTTTTGCCTTTTTTAAAAATTACTATCTCTCTTCACCAAAGACTCTGAAATATACATCTCCGTCTCAGGCCTCTCTTCTGAGCTCCAAACCTGAGTGTATGTATAGACCTAACTTAGACCATATAACAACTCTCGGACGTCTCAAATTCAGTACATTCTAAGTTGAAGCTATCATCTCCCCCACAACCATCTACCATTCCCAAAATAAATTCCCAACAGGACGAGTAGTAACAACACAGACATGGAAGTCTGAGTGAGAAAGTTAGATCTCAGAGTTGTGAGGGAATCTATGAGGCTAAACATGTTGGGAAATGGACAAGTAAGTGAAGTGAAACACTTTAAGCAACTACTTAAACGTAAGCCTACACTTTCCTGCCTCCTACAGGGGTTATATGAATAAATTAGATGATAGTTATGAAGGCGGAACTGTATTTATAAATTCCGAATACTCAGTAGACTTCAGGATGTTCTTTTTATAATACATGTCCAACCATACCCCTCCAAATATAATAACGACATCATGTAAAAGCTTGATACGGACGTGTTTCCATGTGAGACTAACCCTTGAAAATGGTGCATCTCCAGCCTGGAAAAATGAAGGATCAGGTTAAAATGAAGAAAACCTATAAAATCGTAGACGTATATGAGAGACAGATTCAGTCTGCTCATTAAATTCCAGAACACCCAAATTAGAGGATGCCCTTTGGAGCTTAAAAGAGGTCATTTTAGACCTTACACCATTGACAATAAACTTCACGAAACTTCGCTTCAGAAGTGATACAGACTCAGAGTGAAAATAAATTCAATAAAACGTGAAGTCAGTGAACAATGGATTGAGAGCTGATATCATGTGTCACCACAGTGAACATTTACTGAATGCCACGACCCCTTGGGGATCTCACTAGACCCTTTAACCTTTTGAAGTGTACACTCCAGGAGCAATTACAATGTTCCACAACAGAGCCCCCATGTGCCACTATCAGAATACCGGCTTGGTCGTCGGCAATCTAACCTAGTGCGACGATGAGCTGTTTGTCCGTGTCCTTCAGCCCCAGAATTATAAAGAACATTGTATGAATGATTTAATCATGGTCGTTATGAATGTTGCAAGTTCAGACAAATTATCTTGAGCTTTCTCTTAGAGAATAAACATGATCCTTTTCACATTTTGCTCCAGACCCTCTAAACCGGCTATGTGTGTACACACACGTAGGTATGTGCCTGGGGTATGTGCATCTTGTCTTGTCTTCCTGCACAAATACTAAGTATGATGTTACAAAGAGCAGCCTGATAGATTTCCTAGGTTCCTGGTCTCAAAAGCCAGTTTTGCAGCTTCCATGCTTACCCCACCAGACGTCATCCAGTCCTAGGGTGGTTGTGAAAAATCCCCAGACAAAATTCATTTGTTGTTTTCTCCAGTTTTGTACAGAGATACATACTGAATAGAGCTCAGGCACTGGGCAGAACACTGTATCCAAATAAAATAGAACAACGTACCCTGAATCATGGATCCAGGCATGAATTAAGATAGCTCCTTCCATCTCCCTCTTCTTCTTCATTTTGGATATAAAACACGCCTGCTCTGAATCGAATCTTATAATTGCCTTTGCATTACTGCATTTAGATGAATCCATGGAATGCAATGCATAGCTTCTGTACTGAAGCACGTAAGGAGAAGTTTTTGTTGTGAAGATAAAAATCATACACTGGTGGGTCTTCCAGCCAGAATGAAATAAATGACTGTACCAGTTAAGGAAATCATTTGATTAAAAAGCAAACAGCTGCCTGAACCACCTGGAAAGCAGCACCGATTCCCAATGCCCAGAGGAAGGGGTCTCCAAAAGAGACCAGGACATTTCTAGCAAACCGAACTTCATTTTTATAAGCCGATATAAATAAAATACGACTTCTGCATGGGAAATAGTAACAAATTTAGTGTATTTGGTTTAGAAGGAGGGAGAGGCTTAAGCCAGCTAATGGCTTAGAAGCCAGGCTCAGAGAGCACAGCTGAGCCTGGAAGAGTCCTTTTATTCTCTTATCCTGGGAAGTGGGCTTTAGAAAGCCTTGCAGTGTAGCCTGCCACAAACCTCACTTCCTCCATGAAAGACTGTGCTGGGCCTCTGCCTGTCTGTGACCTGTTCAGATGCGAGCAATCAGAGGAAAAAGGGAACTGAGATATTTCCATGACAACAGTTTTTACTAAGGGAAGAAAATGCTAGAATCCTTTTTTATGACCAGACTGTTCTGAAATAAATAATTGGTCATAAAAGGTAATTTGAGAGTTTTTTTTTTACCCAAATGATAGTCCCATGATTAGTTATAATTGAAGACTAATATCCAAGACTCCTGACTCCTAATTAAATATATCATTTAATCACTCTATTTTCCATTCTCCCAGCAGGAACTAAGCTCATAACAGTAATGTCATATAGGGATACTTTTAAGATTAATTAGCTTATGATTGTAAAGTAGGTTTTGAGACAGTAAAATGAAAACCATAAAATTTTGTAATGTCATTATCAAAGTTTTGTAAAAAAAAAAAAACAAGATAAAAATCTGATAAATCTGATGCACTTTGCCCCCACTGTGACTGCTTAGGGGCTTTAGCTCTTATTTAAAAAATTTTTTAAATTGTTTTGGTAGCTTTAAGGCCATTTTGAATGATTTTATTAGTATCTCCTGAATCCTAGTTTAAGAAACACACACACACACACACACACACACACACACACACACACATACACATACACACACACACTCACACATACACATACCCACCTTGTCAGCCACAAAGACACAACGCACAAGTCCTCTGAGCCTCCCACAGAGATGGCCAGAATCCCTGCTAGAATCTATTTCTTGCTTCTACTCCCATTTCCCACCGATTTAGAACACAGGACCACAGTCCCAAAATTTGACTTTCGGGTTAATTAGATATTCAAATAAGCAGAAAGACATCATATGGCATACTTGGAGTATCGACTTTCTAAAAATTTCAGAGGAAATATTGCAATTTGTCAACTATACTAAATACATTTTAATAACGATTCGGAAGGTACACTTAGGGATCATAATGAATATGAATGATCTGCATATGGACCTCCAGATAACAGGATTCATAGAAAAGGAAATTCACGTTGTTTTGATTTGTACATCTCTTATTTATCTCAGTACCAAATATAAAAATGTATACATGGGGAATTTAATGAGTGTTTTTTAAATAAAATAATAGCAGCCACTATGATCCTATAGAGTAGGTAGTATTTTACAGATAAGAAAACTGAGGCCCAGGGAAATTAAGGCATTAGCTCAAGGTTACACAGCTGGGATTAGAACCTAAGCAAGCCTGATGCAATACCACTGCTATGCAGTCTACACCAGGCAAGTTTCTGTCTCCAGGTCTACACAGTAAAATGACTCCATTCAGGGATGCCCGCCTTCCCCTGTAGTTCACTGAGCTCATATCCCGGCACCCCGGCAGCGCCTGCTCTCAAGACGTTTTTGTTGGAGGAGGAGGAACACATTGTACAAACCATCAGTAGCATCTCTCTCACGTAAGATCCGGTACTCAGAACCATCAACAGAATGTTCCAGCTCCCCCTTTCCATTCCCAAACCCCACGCAGAGCCTCATCTCACAATCTCGACCTCTACCCAGCCCCCTCTTGTCACAGCCCAAGTACCAGAGACGCCCCTGTTTACCACAGTCACAAACCCCAGGCTCGGCCTTACCCCCAGCATCCTCAAACCCAGCACTCCCCAGAGATGAACTAGGTGGGCAAAGAAGTGGGAGCAGTGCCTAATAGTGTTTCAGAGCCCCCAAAGACTATGAGTGAGACAATGCTGCCCACAGACAGCTCAGGGAGAAAATGAGTCAAGTGTGGAAAACTGGGGAGAATCACGACAGTGGAAAAACAGGAAGTCGACAGTGCCTGAGACACTAAGGTATTGCCCATCAGGTTCTTTCTTTGTAACCGGGGTAGGGACAGATCTCAACGCAAATGAGTAAACAATTCCTGAGCAAAGACAAGGCCATTTTGAACTGGCTTTTCCTATACTTTCAAAAAGTAACATTATGGACGCTGATGGGAAACCTGGGGAGTCTGGATCCCAATTTAATAACACGTATTTCTGTTCTGTAAATAGCTACTATAGTTTTGAAATTTAAAAGAAAAATCATCGCATGTTTGAAACATAAAACAAACGTTCTTTGTGGAGAATGAGACAAACCATTCACTACCTGACTCACCCATACAATGCAGAAGGTGTGGTCCCCGAATTCCAGGAACCGCGCACGCTCCAAATGGGGGAGCAGGCGTAGCCCGGACTGTGGTTACCTCGTTTCACTCCATCAAATGTGGATTTAATGCGTGATACTAGGGAGTCCAGGGAACGTAAAGATGCATGAGAGAACCTCCTTCTCTGATTTCCAGTTTCCTTATTTCAAATGAGGTCCATCCCTATTCCCAAAATTGATGATTCCAGGTGCTTTATTTAAGACCAAGGATAAGTTAAGGAGGTCTGTTCTCCTCAAAGGCATCTATTGCATTCTGATACTTGAGTAGTGGTTAAGCTAAACTTCAAAGAAACCTTTAAAAATGTTGGACCTCGCTTAGGTTTCCCATCTGTAAATTGGGGATAATATCTCTCCTGCCATCGGCTGGGAAAATGCTTGTAAGGCACAAGAGCTGGTAGGGTTCAAGCCACAATAACAAGAGACTAGCACAGCAGTTCTCAGCCTTGACAGCAGGTTATAATAACGTGGGGAGACAAAAAAAAAAAACCCAAATCAGGGTTCCTATCTCCAGAATTTAAATTTGATTCAATCGTTGGTGGGGAATTAGAACATTTAAAAATCCCTTGGGTGATTCTAACGTGCAGCGAAGGTGAGAAGCACTGCTGTCAGTTATAAGGACGGTTCTCATTTGGTCTGCCTATGATGGTACCTTCATTTAAATCAGCATTTTTTTAAAGCTATGCTAATAAGCACAAGCACGATGCGTCTTCCCTTCAGTGGTGAGTGACAGCACGTTGACAGTTATGGTTGCTGCCACAAGCTGGCTGACACAATACAAAGGGGGCATTGTTCTAGGAGGAACAAAACATGTTTTTATTCTTTTTTTTTTTTTGGCTCTGTTACAGCTTCTTTCAACTCAAATAATCACCACACTCCAGCCTCAACATAGGAGAATGTTGCCCATTTTATGACATTATTTCTCCTTTTACCTTTAGCCCATGAAATAAGAAAAGCTGGCCTGAAATACACCTGAGGACCAAACTGACTTCCATGACATCCGGGAACCTGGCACTTTGATGCATGACCCTTAGTGGGAGGTGCTAAGACACAGTGTTGGCAACATCTGAAATGGTGATGGATAAGGTCCGCACAAATCAAAATCAACCAACACCTAGACCCGTAAGTTTCTAGGATCTGTCCTAAGGCTGGTACGCAAACAATCACAGGGTCTGCAGCTTGTGTCTGGAGGGACTTGTGTTTTATCCACCAGAGCCTAAGAGACAGATTCCCTCCCTCGCTGTTCCTCAGAGCACTCTACTACTTTATTCTGGTGACTTTTATATGTTTATACTCCAGGTCGCTACATGTAAATCAAATGGCGAAAGCTGATGGGGTATGAGGAGCCCCACGCTCTCTCCATAAACGTGTGTACATGTTCCCTGCTTAAGTTCTAAAGCAACACCCGGGAGAGCGCAAAGAAGAACGGCGCAGGCGCAGTGAGAAGCCCTTGTCTGCTTTTCATCTAAACACCGTGTCACACACGGTTTTGGAAACACGAAGAGCTAAAACATTGACTTACTCTCCCTCTCCGCATGATCCCTGGCCCCTATTTTTATAGCCTATACTTTCCTTAAAGTGAACTGTTTCCCTGAGCATGCTGGGCTCTTAGTAAGCGCTTTCTAACCTGCAGTGTTGTTATTCCCGTTTCGCAGAAAAGGAAACTGAGATGCACAAGGTTAGTATCTTCACACCTGGCCCGATTCCAGAGCATCCGTGCTTGAGCAGAGGTAGGAATGACGCAGTCAGCCCTCGCCACCTAGAAAGAGTCCCATTTTGTTCGTGGTCTCTTTAAAATGTAGACATACATGTCCATCCATTCAACAGATATTTGGTGAGTGCCTAATACATGTCATGTCATATACGTACTGGAAACGGGGTCTACGGAGTTGAGTGAGACAGACATGGCCCCTGTTCCCTAGAGAATAGTTTAAGGGGGTGGGGGCAGATGTTACATGATAGCTGCCAACATCGTAATTTAAGTTTAACTGTGACAAAACGCCAAGGAGGGATGTAGAGTGAGAAGTTACGAGAAGCCGGCAGTGGGGTGGAGCTTATTGGAGGTTGGGAGACGGGGTCAACACGCCTTACCCTGTGCCAGGCATCGTTGTAAGCACTGCTTAGGTGTTTGTTATTTTACGTTATGTTTTGCTACAGTTCTTTCAGCTAGGTCCTATTACTGTCTTCATTTTGCAGAAGGGCAAACTGAGCACAGATAGGTTCAGCAACCTGCTCAAGGTCACACTGAGGTCAGACTTTCATTCCAGTGCTAAGGCTAGCCAGAAGTTCTGACTGGTTCTCCTGCAGGAGACAACTAAAAATTGCCTGAATAAATAAAATCTTCTTGAAAGCATTTAACAGCTGACATGATAATAAAGAACCATGAGGCTAAAAATATAAGTAAAAGCAGAAACTCAGATAAATAAGCACAATGCTGAAGATGCTTTTTTCATTGGGAGTTTTTTTCTGAATTTGAACTTCAGTTATGAAGGCCACAAAAGACAAAACCCAGGAGTCCAGTAGGAGCCTTCCACACATAACATTGGGACCCACAAGGGCTGTACCCTCAATGTCTAATGATGAACCAGAAATAACCGAACTTTGCCACCCTCATTCCCAAGGAGAGCCTTCTGAGCATATCGAGAGGTGGCCCCCAAAAAAACTGTAATAGAAAACAAGTCTTCCTTTGGATTTATGGCCCAAATCCTCATCACCTGAGCAACCCAGAAAACCTCAAGCTATGACTTTATCTTAAAGTTGTCCCAGGCTTTTAATGTTTTCAGGAACCTGAGAGAAACAAATGTAAAGCTGAGAGAACCACGCTTTCACCCCAAGCATCGAGCAATCCCCTCAAAGACATTCCTAAGAAAAATATATACCTCACAGTAATAAATGAATGAATGAATAAATGAATAAACATCCAAGCAAACTAGGGACATGAGTGAGAACCAATAGTAAAAAATAGAGATGAGAACAGACCTATAAAATTTCAAATGTTGAAGTTATCCAAAATAAATTATTTTTTAAAAATGCTAAACTTACTAGATCAAAACCAAACAGACAAGCTGAAATATGTCCTCAAGGAATAGGAAAAAAAATACCCTCCTCCAAAAAATGACATAGCAGATTTTTAAAAAATTAAAATATAATTGACATATAACATTGTATAGGTTTAAGGTATACAACGTATTGATTTAATGTATTTATATTACAATATGATTGCCATTGTAGTGTTACCTAACACTATCATATCACATAAATATAATTTATTCTAGGGATGGGAAAAATTAACATAGCAGATTTTAAAATTGGAACTTGTAAAAAAATTCGATGATTGAAATAAAAAACTTACTGGATATATTAAGCATTGTATTAGGCATGTCTGGAGAAAGAATTAATGAACTGAAAGACAAGTCTGGAGAAATTATACAGAAATTATGTAGCACAGAGGGAGATGAAAAATATAAATGAGCAAATTTAAAGATGCAGAAGACAAGAGTTAAAAGGCCTCACGTTGGTCTAATCAGAGTTTCAGGAGAGGAGAGCAAGGTTGGGGCTACAATATGGAACCTGAATTTGATCTTGAGAGCAATAACAAACCACTGAAAATTTTTTGGTAGAGCACCGAGTAGAGTTGTTATGGAAATGATGTTTATTCACTGCTTAAACGTGTCTGGCTGAGGGGGAAAGAGGCTGAAATGCAGCCTGTGTTCTGTTTACCAGGACATGTGCCCGGGGAGGGTTTGCATCTGTTTGAAGAAAGGGCAGCATTTGTCTGACTCCCAGAGACACCAAATGGCTAACCACAGCCCTGGCGCTGACATAATGGGTTTGGATGTGATGTAGAAAATGGCTTTTCCCTTAGAAAAGTGATATTAGATCAGTTTTTTCATCATTTCTGCAAAGGTCAGATTTCCAAACTTCTTCTCTACATGCAGCCAAAAGGCCACACTATTAAGAAATAACTAACACAACCATGTTTATTGGTTTTATGTGACATGGACTCAAGCCCATTTTAGCCCTTGATCTGGACTCGTGCAGACTTTTGCTATTGTCTTCCTCCACAGCTGTTTGCTTTCTCTTTTCATCCCACCCGATTTCATCTTCTTTTTCATCGTAGTGGACTACGTCAGGTAATATGGGCATTGCTTTCCATTCTGAAGCATGGAAGCTATTTCCTTGAACTGCCGTACCCAAAAGAGCATCCCTATCCCTGACCCTGTGTGTTATCTGAAATCCCCAATCAAAAGAACAATCTGGTATTTAACCAGCTGACACATCGTAGTACCTGAATTTTGGTGAAAGAGAGATGGTAGGTAGTTAATGGCTCCACTCGAAATATTATGAAAAAGACTATTGGGGTTGAGATAGTTTACAGCCTTCAGGATAGGAATTAGCGGTAGCAAATTAAAAAAAAGACGTGAATGCGGCGCTAATTTTAGCAAAGGGAAGGAAAGGAAAGCGGGAAGTTGAAGTTCACGCTGTTATGACGTGCACGCTGTTATGCATCAGGAGAGAGACGCTGAGGTCTGGGTGAGGAGTGGGCGTTGGCAGGAAAGGAGTGAAATCTGCACAGTCCTGGGTCTGGGGGAAGGAGTTTGGGAAATGTCCACTGAGCAAGGCCAACGAGAGGAAAACAAAGTTACTCCAAACATCTGAAACAGCTGGGTCAGTGAAAAGATCCAGAGGGCCGTGTCTGATCATAAGATCGAAAAGATAAGAGAGCTAAACATCTTATTTGTGCAAATCAAGACAAATTTACAGCATCCCGTGGGAACTGCAGAAAGATGTTTATACTGAAGAAGGGATGGTACATCGAATTAATTACATAGCACCCATTAGCACTAATTAAAGATGTGGAATGCATCGTCGGTATTTTCTTATTTAGGTTGCTCTTGGGTGCTTTTTTATTTTTTTTCCCGTGAACATAAAAAATATTAATAAAGGCTTTCACAGAATCACTTTAAACTTTGAAATCTAATTCTCCTTTTACAGTATAGCCGAAAGTGCTCAACCTCCTGATTCCCCATTTATGGGGAAATCCTGACTCTTATTCTTTTAGTTGAGGTTTTATTGTATTTACATTTTTTAAAGAAGAGCTTGTTAAAATCGTCACTAAAGTATTTGTAAGCAGAGTTATCCAGTTCTCATCTGCCACCCTACTTCCCCAGAAACAACAAAAGGATGAGCCAAACTTATGACTGTTGGGTTGGGTTATGCACCATTCTAAGGGAAAATGATGATGAGTAAGAAACAGACTCTGTCTTTAAAAAGATATAGCTCAGAAAGGGAAATAGACATATAAATAAATCATGTAATTCAATATGGTAAGTTTCAGATAGATAATTGTATTAAGTAGAGTTGAAGCACAGTGGAAAGAGTAATTTATTCATTTTTAAAGTATTTATTTGCACAGAGATATTTATAACAGTTTTATTCACATTTGCCAAAACTTGGAAATAATCAAGATGTCCTTCAGTGGGCGAATAGTAAACTGCGGCACATTCAACGGAATATTATTTCGCATTACAAAGAAATGAGTTATCAATCTATGAAAAGACAGGGAGGAAACTTAAATACATATTACTCAGTGAGAGAAGCCCATCTGAAAAGGCTACAGAGTGTGCGATGCCAACAATATGACATTCTGGAAAAGGCAAAACTATGGAGACAGTAAAATGATCAGTGGCTTCAAGAGTTGGGGAGGGAGAGGGAGGAATACAATAAAAAACAAATGACTTTTAGGGCAATAAAACGACTCTGTATGATACTATAAAGGTGGATATGTGTCCTTATAAATTTGTCTAACTCACAGAATGTACAACCCCAAGTGTGAACCTAAAGTAAACTGTGGACACTGAGTGACAATGGTGTGTCATTGCAGGCTCACAGATTATAACGAATGTACCACTTGTATGGGGGACATTGATTAATACAGGCGTCTGTGCATGTTGATAAATGCAGACAGGAACTATATAAGAAATCTCTGTCCTTTCAATTGTCCTGTGAACCTAAAACTGCTCTCAACAGTTTTTTTTTTAAGTTTACTAAGTTATTTATTAAGTACCCACTGTGTACAAAACACCATATCAGGCTGTGAGGGAAATGAAGGAATAATAAAAATAATTCTTGCACCCTTTGTTTGTGTGGCGGTGGGAGCAAGCTTAAGAAGAAAGACGTTTTTGAGCCTAACTTTGAGAGGGTTCACAAGAGTCACTATCCTTATTTAAAAATCTCCTAAGAGACATTTCACCCCCTTAGGCCCAGTGCTAGAGGAGAGAAAATGAAGAAAGAATGACCTCTGCCAGCACTTTTGGCCCAGAGAATTCTCTCGTTCCAGGAGCTGGGATGTGTGGGGTCAGCCAGGTTTTTTCTCCTGATGTCCCAGAGTGCCGCAGGAACCCACGGCCAGCTTGGGTTCACTTTAGTCAGAGGTCACTGGCAGGGCTCTCAGCAAATGTTTAACCAGCAGGTTTGCATTTTACCAGCCCCACAGCCACCGTAACCTCTCCTTGCCGTCAGATTTGCTGATCAGAGGTCAATAGCAGCTTGGAGAATAGTTGTTGATTTATAAAGGCAAATATTCCTTGGTCCTTGCCAAACGCAGATGCCATTCCTCACCCAAAATACCTGGTATGATGTAGTTACTACCTGGAGAAAAGAGTTCTTCTAAGCCCTAGTGTATCACAGAACTGTAATAACAGTGTACACACTGCTGACATCTGCTTTCATTCAACGCCCAGGTTAATCGCCTTTCGAAGGGTATGTTGACTTTGCCACCACCTTAGTCAGTATCTTCTTTGGGATCAATCACATGTCAAAACTTTCGAGGTGGAGCTGAAAGTCTGCAGGTTAAAGAAGCTTCAGGCAGGGAGGAACCGAAGCCGTGTAATGAGGAAACAAAGTCACATGTCGACTCTTAACGGTAATACTTTTGCTCTGGAAACCCGAGTCGGGACTCCTTGTGAAGCTCACACCCGCCTGACTCTCAGAGTTTTCTCAGAAGGAATCTGAGACTTCGGCTGCCTAATTCAACGAATTATGCAATGCGTACGGTTTCTTCCCTGAAATGGGAGTAAAATTTGTGATTCACATTTTTATTAACAGCATCCACTGAGCGTACCAAAAGTGTGATATGCATGTCAGTCAGCTCTCACCACACAAAAAATTCCTACACAATGTAGACCGAAAAAAGCTTTCTGCCAGCAGCTCATCACAACAGCCTGTGCAAGCAAAGCCTCGGTTTATACTAAAGGAAGCTGATCCTCAAAAAGGTTACGTTACATTTGCAAGGGACAAAGAACAGTGGG
The DNA here is from genome assembly GCA_004027375.1 of Macroglossus sobrinus. Lineage (NCBI taxonomy): Eukaryota > Metazoa > Chordata > Mammalia > Chiroptera > Pteropodidae > Macroglossus > Macroglossus sobrinus. The sequence continues at coordinate 135,775 of PVKZ01002379.1, forward strand.
ACTCTAAGCTGCCAGGCCTCCTGGCAATTCTCTGTATAATCCTTACTGCTACCCACTGCTCTGCTTGTTAATGGAGGAATACTGTAGACCAAGGCCAGTCAATCTACACCTGCTACACCTGCGTGCAAGTCCCCTGGGGATCTTGTGAAAAAGATAATTTGATTCAGCATGTCTGGGGTAGACCTGAGATTTGCATTTCTAACAAGCTCCATGTGGTGCCAGCGGTCCCCAACTCTTTTTGGCACCAGGGACCAGTGCTCCTGTAAGAATCTAATGCCTGATGATTGAGGTGAGGCTGAAGTGGTGATGCTGGTACTGCAGAGTGGCTGCAAATACAGATGAAGCTTTGCTGGCTCGCCTGCTACTCACTTCCTACAGGGCGGCCAGGTTATAATAGGCCATGGACTGGTATCAGTACATGGCCCGGGGGTTGGGGACCTCTGTGCCAAGCTGTTGGGCACAACCATATTGAGGAATCTGGCTGTAGATAATTATGTGCTCTACCTTGTCCTCCCCAGCTCATTTTTGTTATCATTATTGATGGTGCCTTTTTCTATCGCACTGCATATGAATTTTGATCTGGTTGTGATATTATATCAAGTATTGAATCTGCTGCAGGCCCTTGTCTTCTGAGATAACCTTTAAGAGATTCATTTATATAGACATCCTCTTAGGGAGATTTTAGAAGTATCTTTAGGCTATTTTCCTTTTAATGCGAATTCTGCCCACTCTTCAGATATGTCACCATGTGCCAGGGCTAAGGACCAAAATATGGCAGCTAAAGGCATATAAAACTATCCTGGCATAAAGTCTTTAAAATAGGTTCTGAGTTAACACAGATAAATTTTTCAGAGATGCAGCAGAGTAGAAGTGGTTGTAAGCTTGGACTTGGGATTCCTGAACGCCAGGGACCCTTTGCCTCTCCTCCATAGCCCTGTGAGCCTGGACTTCAAAACCCTTGGCCTCAAGTTCACGGTCTGTAAAGGGAGTGGTTGAAGAGATGATCTGGAATGTCTCTTAACTTGTAAAGTTTTATGATTGGTGATGGGTAACATTTTTTTTTTTCTAGATTGCCTACCAAAAAATATGGTGGACGTCCTCACCAAAAAAATAGCGAAGTTTTCATTTGTATAATGAGGAAGACTTCAGTAAAATAGACTGGTAAGTGTAAGCCAAGTGTTGGCTTCCATCACCTTTCTTGTTGCTATAGCAGAAAGAGTTGTGAATTAGGAGACGACAGACAGGCTGTGTGACCTTGAGCAAGTTACTTCATCTCTCTGAGTCTTGTTTCATTACCTGCAGAACGATGGGATCGCCATTCTAAGTCTATCTTAGTGCTAACAATGCATATGATAAATAGAAACAGTTACAAAATCCTTGAACCTAGTTTTCCTTTCTCATTCGTCCTCCATCTTTACCCATGATGAAGGGAGTGGGTCCCCAAGCACACTCTATCCTTCTGGATGAAGCAAGTACAAACTCCTGAAGAACAGGGACACATTTTATTCTGCTCTACCCTCCACTGTCTTTTGAATTGTTGGTACAATTCACCTAAATGAATTTGAATGTTACCATATGAATGAATGAATGTTACCGCAGGACAATAGGGAAAAATCAGATACACCAAAGTCAGTGCTGCCAACAAGGTTTAACAGGAGCTATAAGGCAGGTCTACACAGAATGACACAGAGCTGTTGGCCAGAGGAGCAGTAAAAGGAATTTTCAGTCCTTGACCTCTTAGAATGCCCAGATTCCTCTGGATGCAAGATGAGTCAGGAAAGGGTGCTATTAGCAACGCTACAATAATGCTGAGGACCCCAAGAGGGAAGAAAAGTTAGCAAACTTGAGATCGGCTCTGATTTTTATTTCACTGCCTAATGCTAATTTTAATGCGAATTGGGCCTTGGGTTTAATCAGAAGTGTTTCCACAGGGTACAGAACCCATGAGGTTAAAACACAGATGTGGCCTCCCAGCTTGGTTTCAAGACAAAAATCCAGTCTTGCGGGGAGGCCTTGAAGGTTTGGGACTTGTGGGCAGCTGTACTTAATAGATCGTAGATGTTAGAGCATGAAAGATCCTTATCCATTCGTCCAATCCTCTGCTTTTCTTCTCAAAGTTAAACTTAGGATGTGGAAAAAGGGAAAGTAAGCTTGCTACAGGGGCGTGGGAAGCTGTTGCTGGGGCCCTTCACGAACGCATTCTCATTTAGGGGCCTGGCTCAGGCCGGGGACCTCTGTCTGCACCAAGCTGCCGAGGTGGTTCTCACACATGGTCAAGTGTGAGAATCCAGCTTGGAGCAGTTATCGGTCATTCACACATTCATGCGAATGGATTTCCATTCCTTTCCTGACGGCCAATTGTATTTATTTGAGAGGAAGAAGGAGAACCTCTCGTTAATACAGGAGGTTATTTTGTCATGGTTCTGGTGCAAGGTAAATCTGGGGGTCAGGGGCGGGGAACAGCACAAAAGGGAAGATAAAATGCACCGGGAAAAAAATATATTTTCATTAAGACTTTGCTCAGAGTTAGCTTTGATTTTAAATTAAAAAAAAAAAAAAGCTGAGTCAAAATATCCCTTTAAAGGAGGAAATGGAACTGCTCTTTAAGCCAACTCACCAGTTCAACTCATCAAACTGGAAATTACTTCCGCTGGGGGTGCAGTGCCAGGAGGGAGGCCCTCAGTGACACTGCAAGGCCGAAACATCTACAGAACCATCCATACATCGATGAGCTCTGCCCACTGCCTCGGCATCTCTTTCCTGCTTTCCTTTTTCCTGCTTTCCTCTCACTCCTTATGGAGACAGATTCCTTAAAGGAAGAAATGTATTGGCCATCCAGCCACCTTCTCAAAATCACACCGTGTCTCTTGACGTAAAGGGCGGCTGTGATCACAAGGTGGATAAATAGACACCTTTTCAGGTTAGACGTTTCCAAGAATTGGCAGTAATTTATGCACAGAGTCCCTGGGAGAGATGATGGATTCATGTATTTAGTGGGAATGAGCTGAGTCCCTCCCCTGAGACTAACACTACTCGAGGAATATAGAAGACTCAGAATGCTATGTCTTGTCAGGGAGATGAAACAGACACACCAAAAGCAGAAAGCAGTACCAGACCCAACATACTAGGTGCTAAAGGGAATATGATTCATTTAATGAGCTCTGTAGAGCACTAACCAAATTCTCGTTTCAAAATTCAACTCAGGTAAAAAAAAAAAAAAAATCCTCTGTTTGAAAGGTTTTCTACCCCCACAGATGACATTAAGAATTTTTTTCCACTTGGCTCTTAACACCTGGCAGCTCTTTCCAATGCCATATCTCGGTAAGCAAATCCAACACTGGGGGAAAGGAAATAAGTGTCTTTTGCATGTGGGAGGCCTGTGAATTTTGTAGCCAGAGGGCAAACAGTAGCAGAATGTCTTCTAAATATGGCCGCACCCATAGATATGTGTCTCCACATGCTTTTCTCATAAGGTGACAAATACTCCTTCCACTGGGGTTACAGGGGCTCTGCTCTTTCCCGTGAATCTGGGCAGGAGCTGACACTGGCCCCCACCTGACAACCAGCCAGACGCCAGGCCTTTCAGTCTCCTAGGACAAGGAAATGAATTCTGCCAAATACTTGAATGAGAGTACAAGCTTATTTCCCCCCAGCTGAGTCTCCAGATGAGAGTGCAGCCCGGCCAGCGCCCTAACTGTAGCCTTGTGAGACCTTGAGCAGTGGGCCCAGTGAAGCCATCCCCAGACTTCTGAACCATGATAAAGGTATGCTGCTTAAGTCACTAAGTTTGAGGTAATTTCCTGCGGAGCAATAGGAAACTAAATACACCTGAGTATGCTGAAGTCACCATGCTGGAGAGACCACATGGAAAGGCCACAGAGAGACAGAGACACAGCTCAAAGAGCCCCAGGTATTTGAGTCTTCCCAGCAGCAACCACCAGATATGTAAATGGACCACCAGATATAGTTCCATTTCCCAGACTTTGACGCCCCCTTACATGATGCTGAGTAGAGCAGAGACAAGCTGTCCTCAACAAGCCACGTCCAAATTGTAGATTCATATAAACAAAATTAAAATAGTTGTTTAAAGCCACTAAAATTGGGGTCATTTGTTATGCAGCCATAGTAACCGAACGGGTATAGGTAATTTCCCAGATCAGCCCCTCACGCACCTGGACCTGCCTTTCCTGGTATGTTTCCCTGACTTTCTGTAACCTTGGATGATGGCTCCTAGCTTCTTGGTATTGAGCACTCATCTTTTTCTAGCTTCTGCATCCTGGTGACCAGTCTGGCAGACTTTCCTGTGTGTCTCTTGTATGCTATTCCCACTTTGATCTAAGATAACCATTCTTAGAGCACAGGTAAGATACAGACAGCCTCACACCAGTCAGCCTTACCTCTTCGTATTTATCGTAATGAATTCTCCTGTTTTGTATCTATTTACCCCATCAGACCATGAGCTCCTCCAGGTCAGCGCTTTTGTAATTCTTGATCTAACTCAAATATTGATGTTCAACCTGTTGAGCGAATAAAGGAATGGATCTAAGTTACTTTGCTTTGTGGAAATTAAATTCCTGTGTGATAAAGATTCTAAAGAACTTATGAAATGCTAAAATATATGGCCCAAATTATAAACGCTGTGAATGGAAAGAGAATAATATTAGTTTGGAAGATTTTATAGAAAAGGAGAAACAGGAACTTGACATCGAGAAGGGATTTGTTGGATTTGAATGTAAGGAGAGGAGACAGGAATGCGTTTCAAACTAGATGAATAGCTTAACAAAATTATGTAGGGATGAGAAGGAGAAGACTGCATTTTAAGGACTTTAAAGAGATTCTCCTAACAGAAGCTCTTTTTCTGAGAAGAACTAGGAGTAATGGTCTGATGCTTCTACTGTCTTTTTATGGCTACTGGATTTTATAAGCACTTGCTTATCTGCTTCACTCAGTTCTACAATCTAGATACATTGTGCATGGAGTATCTAGATTTTTTTCGATAGCAGAAAAGATGTTTATTAACCGTTGTGTGGATTATTTGTTAATCTACAGCATTGGATTATCATGAATTCATTCTATATCAATCCATACTGGGTGAAACCCCAGTTCATTACTAAATTGATTACCCAGAACACTTAGATTTTTTTTGAGCATTGAGACTTGTAAATAAAGTTGAATGCTATGATGAAAGGCTGCCCTTACCTCTTGGGATTTAAAGTTCATGTGATCCTAGGTATTATAATGTCAATAATTCTGACCTCACCAGAGCTGGCAGAGGTATAGTGAGAATAGAAAGTGTGTGTGTTAACGTGGAGCTCTGAGTTGCATGGTTGTTGTGGCCACACAACTTATGCCAGAGGTTTTCCATGATATATAAAGGGGAAGAAATCCAACCTCATGGACTCTAGATATGTTTAGTAACAGTAACAAAGCAAAACTCTTGACCTCAGAAGAGTGATCAGACCTCAGGTATGGGGGCAAAAACCATTCACCTGGCGGGAACTGAGAACTAGTAAAGGGAACTGAGTCAGGTTCCATAATACAGGGAGCTATGTATTTACATTAGGATGACAACTAACCAGTCAGGGTAATCAATTAATCAATAAATTCTCCCAAATTCGTTTCAAAATCCCAACAGAGATCATTCTCCTCTCTGGAACTTGACAAACCAACTTTAAAATTTATTTGAAAAAAAAAAAAACCCAAAGTGTTAATAAAATGACAAGACAAATTTAGAAGAGCAAGGTGGAGGCATCTGCCCTATCAGATAATCAAGACATTTAAAAACCACAGCAATAACTAGAGTGATGGAAGGCACAGCAAACAGACCAATGAAACAATCAAAAGCACAGAAACAAACTCACTCTGGACACTTGAAAAATGACTGAGGGAGTGCATCAAAGCCATGGGAAATATTCCTTTAATTAATAAATGGTGCTGAGATTATTGGTTATTCGTATGGAAGGAAATAAAATTAGGTCCCTACTCCATACCATACACAAAAATCAATCCCAGAGATATTAAGTTCTCAATGAAAAAAAAAAAAAAACAAAAATAATTAAGTTCTAAATGAAAAATAACAACAATAATTAGGAGGCTATTTTTATGAGATCACAGAAGAGGCTTTCTTAAATATGTCTTTAAAAAATACAAGCCTAAAAGAAAATTTTGATAAAATTCAACTGCATGAAAAGGTAAAACATCTATGACAAAAGAGTTTCATTAACTTAAGAGACAAAACTTAAAATGGGACATAATATTTGGAATGCATATAATAATGGAGGATTCATATCCAGATTACATAAAGTACTTTTACAAATCAGTAAGAAAAAGATAAACAACCTAATAGAAAAAAAGAAAAGATCAAGGACATAGACGAGAGACAATATGAGGACATAGAGAGAAGCGGCCATCTACAAGCCAGGGAGAGAGGCCCCAGAACAAACCGAACCTGCCGACATCTTGATCTTGAACTTCTAGCCTTCAGAACTGTGAGATGATACATTTCTGTTGTTTAACCCCCAGCCTGTGCTGTTTTGTTATGGCAGCCTGAGCAAACTAATCCAGGCCGCTCCAAGAAAACTGGCTATGTCACTAGATTGTAGGCTGACTATCGCATTTTCTATGAAATCGAACATCTTCTATGCCCTGCAAAACTTCACCTCTCCCCTCTTAAGGCCTCCAGTTGGACTTAAGGATGACATTGCCATAAGACAGAGTAATAGGAGAAAAGCAAATTGTCTTACATACTCATGGGAGCCCCCGAAGGAATGAAGGCCTCAAAAGTGAATAAGCCTGAATGCTTATGTACTAGGTTGAACAAAGAATAGCAATTATAGAAAAGCAGCTACAATATACAGGGAAACTAAATAAAGGAAGAGTTATTTTAACAAGGTCTGTTCCTACAGATTGCTTTCAGCCTTCACTCCCCGTCTCTGATGATAAAAATGTGTCTTTCCTCCTGGTACAGGGAGGGCATCTTTTACCTGGGAGTTTTATCTCCTGCTTTGAGGAAGAAAGGGGGAAGTTGGGGTGCCATTTTTGTACCTGCCATTTTCCAAGAGTCTTCAGCTCAAAGTATTCCAAACTGGCATATTTTTGGGGTTGCATAGCCTGCCATCCTTCACCTCTGCATTTTCAGATTTGTATTGAACTTATCATCCTCCCTTCCTCCATCTATCCTTTCTCTCTACTTTCTTTCCTCTTCCCTTCCTTCTGTAAACATTGGTCTTCGGCTCTGTCCAAGATGCATGTTTCTGGCCAGTCACTATGAAACCCACTCATTAGCCAGGGTAGTAAAACAAAACACTGGTCCTTCTGTTTTTCTCATGAAGTAATTGGGGCACAGGATACTGTCACAGGGGTCCCTGAGTCTTTTATCCTCTTTTCCACTGCTATCGTTGACTTTTCATCCATCTAATTATCTGTTGCTAGGGTGTTTTACTGGAAGTTCGGCTATTATGTTTAGAATCATTTTCCAGGTAGGGACGAGAAGAGTTCTGCACGTGTTGCTGTAAGTCAGGCAAGGAGGTTAGGGAAGAGAGAGAAGTAGGGTCTATACTGTCGAGAATGTATCTGGCTACAGAGAGCAGAAAATTGTTAACCATGAATTAAACAATGAAGGCGTCTTGTTGTCTCACGTAACAAGGAACCCGGAGGAATGCTGACCAGAACTGGACTAGCCACTCAGTGATGACATCAAAAAGCTAGGCTCTTTCTACCTTTCCTTTTCCACCATCGTCCATGTGTTGGCTTTTCATCTTTGTGTGTAAGGCCTCATGATTACAAAATGACTGCTGCAGCCTCCAACATTGCAACAGAATTCTAAAATTGAAAACAGTGGAGGAAGAGCAAGAACTAACAATAAGAGAACTTTTTTTTCAAATGCCTCTCAATGAAGGAAAAAGTTTTGCAAAAGATTCTGTCACACAGCTCCTGGGTCATATAACTGCCTCTAGCTGAGAGGGTGATTTTACTTTTCAGCTTCTCTGGAGGAAGTCACTCAAGGAGGAAAAAAATTGAAATGGCAATGTGTTAGCCAATTGACCATATGCATTGTACATAACTCCTGACCCTCAAAAAAGCTCTTAAAACACAAAAATTCTTAATTTTACCTCTACTCAAAGTTCATAAGGGATCAAAAGGCAGAAGATATGATACAATTGGAAGAAAGCTATCTCTGGCATTACCCAATCTTTCTCCTTACACACTGGCTCAAGTCCCACCTCAACACTGTGTGCCCAGAGCTCCCTGGATGTGGGCGCTTTGCTTAGTGCTAAGGCTGTGCATATGCTCTGAGAATCCTGGAATGCTGGCATGGGGGGTCATTGACCTCCAGTGCTTGGTCTCCTTTATCAAGCAGACCCTGTCAACAGGAATCTATGAATACTCATAATTAATTCAGTATTAGACAGACAAGAGCCAGTGATAATTTCCCAGAAAAGAGAGCTCACATGTATTGTGACCATTTTGGCCCAAAACAGTGGTTGGAAGGAAGGCTCTGGAGGCAAAGGCTTGTCTTTAAAAAGTACCCAGCAGACTCTGAATAGGAGAAAGAGAAGAGCATAAACCTTGAGGAGGTATTAATAGGCATGGCCAAGATGGCTCAAAGGTTAGCCTATGGTCAGGCAGGATAATAGCCCAAGTTAATCCTCAGACCCTTTAGGTTTCAAGTGTACAGGGTTAAAAACAACAGTCGAAATGTTTTGTCATTTCTGTGTGAAGATGATATTGATAACTCACATCAGTGGAGTGTCTCTACTTATTTTTTCCATAAGAGCAGTAGATTTGTGTGGGCTGGTCACCATTTCCCTGTCCCCTCCCTACCAGAAAAGAATGTTCTTTGAGAGGATTGAACGGGGTTAAGGACAGGCTGTGTCTTTGCACAGAACAAGCAAGTGGCCTGCCTCCTTTGTAATCTCCTTAAGCCCCTGCTTCTTTTGGTCACGCCAGACGCTGCCTGAGGCTGAACCTACAGAGCAATGCTGTGCTTTTCTAGCTCATGTTCTGTCCCAAGCCCCTTCTCCAAAATGACCTCTCTCTAATCTGCCTCCAAGCCCTGCTGCCTCTACCCGTTCCCTTCCCGGCCCTAAATGAGCTTCTTCAGCTCATCTTGGTAAAACCAACCCATATGTCAAGGCCTCTGACAATTGTCACTTCCTCTCTAATCCTTCTGGCACCTCATCCAGCACAGCAGGCTGTTCTATGCTTTGTGTGCCATGGCATCTCGTATTCATGATTTATGTGTGCTTGAACTTTGGGACTTAACACAGGTATTTTTTGTGAACATACATGTCTCTGTCTGAGACCACGAACCAGTCCAGTCAGAGACTGAATCTCAATCCCAGTGGATGCAGTGCTTGCCCCAGAGAAGGCACCCAGTAGAGATTTGGGAGATGAAGAAATAAATATCTCCCTACTAGATAAATTAACCCATCCTGAAGCTTGATTACAGTGTGGTTTGGTCTCAAATTTTAAAAGCAACTTGAAATAGGAGTAGTAATGAACACTTTATCACAAACAATTTTTTGGGGAAAAAAACAATGTTAGGGGACTTATATTACCCAATTTCAAAAGTTACTATAATGAAGGTATAATTAATTAAGACTGTGTAGTATTAAACTAAAGATAGACTAATAAATCAAGGGAACGGAATAGAGTCCAAAAATAAACTCTTATATGTATGGCATTTATGGTCGATTGATTTTTAATAAAGATGCCAACACATTTCAATGAGATTTCTTTTCAGCAAATGGCACTGGGAGAATTATGTATCCATATTTTTAAAAACTAAATGTAGACATTTACTTCCACCACACAAAGATCAGAGACCAAATGTAAAAGCTAAAAGTACAAAACTTCTAGAGAAAACAGAAAAAAATTTTTGTGACCCGGGTTTAGGTAAAAGGATCATAGAGGACTAAAAACCATAAAGACAGGGATTGATATATTGAAGTTTATTACGTTTTTAAAAAATTGTGTTTCAAGAGATGCCATAAAGAAAATTAAAAGTCAAGCCACAGACTGGGAGAAAATATTTACAAATTATATACCTGACAAAAGACTTATATCCAGAATACATAAAGAACACTTACAACTTAATAAGAAGACAACTCAGTTAAAAAAAATGGGCAAAATGCTCAAATAGTCATTTCACCAAAGAAGATATACAAATGGATAATAAGCACATGAGAAGATGCTCAACATAATTAATTATTAGAGACATAGAAGTTAAAGCCACTTTGCGATACCACCCCACACCCACTAGGATGGCTATAATAAAAAAAAGAGACATTATCAGTATATAGAGAAACTGGAACCCTCAGACACTGCTGCTGAGAATATAAAATGGTACAATCACTTTGAAAAACAGTTCTGAAGCTTGTTAAAAAAAAAAGTTAAACATAACTTACCTAGAAAATCTGCCCAAGAAATCTACCCAAGAGCAATGAAAACATACGTCCACACTAAGACTCGTACATAGTGACGTTATTCATAGTAACCCCAAACTGGACACAACTCAAAGGCCTATATAAACTAGCAAATGGATAAATACGAAGTGGAATACTATTATAAATACTATTGAACAAATAGTATTATAAATACTATTATAAATACAATGGAATACTATTCCATTCAAAAACATTAAGCTACATAAAATAAGTTAGACATAATAGATTAAACAATGAGTGATTGCTGACGTTGGACATAAGTGGATAATTTTTGAAGCTGAGTGGTGAATGCATGTAATGAACGAGTCTCTATAATTTTGTATATGCTTGAAATTTTCCTTTATAAAAAATTTTTAAATCTTTTGTTCATTATGTTTTTGTTTTTTTTTTTTTTTAAAAAACATTAAGTCCACAGTACTGGATTTAATGGAGCAATGGCTTCAAAGTTCTGAACCTAGAATTAAATACCCAGCCAGACTATCAAATAAATGTAAGATTGAAATGACATTTTCAGACATTCAAGAACTGGGGAAATTTACCTGACTTGTGTCCCTCTGAGAAAATTTTTGTTAAGTGTAATAAAAGAGAATTGATATTCTATTCATGCCTAAAATATTACCCTTCTAGTGGCACAAGCTTAGGGACACAGAATCACTGTTACTTCTCTACAGATAAAATCTCACTACATTTTTCAAGTACATAGTAAATAATATTTATAGTATTTCATTAAATTATTGTTCATATTTATATTATATAATATTGTGAATGCTGCTTATAGGCTCTTGATTTTTCAAATTTGACCTATAGACACATCATGGAATATTTATATTTACTGAAAGGAATAGTAATATTATAAATGTTCACATCATCAAAAGAATGGTACCGTTGGCGGAAACTGGGAGGTGGAAGGAGGAAGATTAGAAGATGGTGAGAATGGGGAGAAAGAGATACTGTTTACAGTCGAAAGATCAAGAAATAGAGGTTTAATTCCATTATTTAACGTTATTAATTTGTGAGAGACTGAACATACAATCAGACAATGTCCAAACCATATATGAAAATAGAAATTCGATCCACAGTGAGCAGCAGCCTGCCCAGGAAACCAGCCCCTCACCTATAATAAACAACCCTGGAAGACAGAGCCTGCTGTAAGTCAGACTTGCAAGTAAGCCACATTGCTGTCTCTAACGACAGTCCAGGATGCTAAACAACACATTCTGTAACAATCAGCCCCAAATGGCCAGGATTTGATTAATAACTGACAGCTTCCCCAAGTTTTGTCCCTATTTCCAAATTAAGACCTACCAGAGAGAGCCAAATACTTCACCAATCACATAAAAGCCTTTAACCAATCACAAAGGATTCCCCACTTCAAGTAGGCCTGCCTACAGCTTCCCAGGCCAATAGCCACCAATCAGAGCACACTGAAGCCTTCTCTTTCTTTCCCCTATAAAGCTTTCCCACTCCTATGCCCGCCTTGGGTCTCTGCCAAAACACAGTGATGATACTGACTCTCCTGCTACAGCAAGCTCAGAATAAATGGCCTTGGCTTTTCTCATTTGGTTGGTCTTCATTTTTTTCCACAGTGACTCATTGAAGGACAAAAAGATAAAAATATAATTTAAAAATTTAATGAAGGAGGGAGGAAAAGTAAACTCCTCATTTTCATGGTGAGAAGGCGAGAGATACTATTTAAAGAGAGAAGTCCAGAAACAAGGGTATATATTATCTGGAGTTATGGGGGCACTGCCTCATGATTCCTAAGAGCAAAGTGTCCTGAGGAGTGGTGGGAGGGTGGGGGCGAAGGGGATAAAGGGAGGAGGGTGTTTTCTTTTCACTCAGGAGCCCTTTATAATATTTTAACTTTTGTTTTCACGTTGCTTCATGACTTCTATAATTAAATGCATTTCTGGATTATTGCGTTTTATTCCCCTGGCTAAGAATTCTACTTTTAAAAGTAGATGCATCTAAAGAAGTAAAAGTCCTTGGCACTGACCTTGGCAGGGAAGACTCAGGTAGTGGGAAAGACCAGGGAGGACCAGATGGGGCCTGGGAAGAAGTGGGTGCTGTCGGATGGGTGGGGTGTCGGGCAGCCGTGGTACACATGGTGGTAGGTCATGGCTGAAGGATATCAAGACATTTAAACCCTGCTACCCCACACTTCTCCTGGGGACATTTGTCATTTAGTCCAGTAACAGACACATGGCAGTGACTGTGATTGGAGAAGCAGCGGGTGAACCTGCAGAAACCAGGTTTAAAAACAGTAGGATTTAATACCAGGAGGCAGAGCAGGAATTGGTTTGAAATTCTCAAATAAATGTTTTCTAAAGAACACGTTAATCCACTTTCACTCACGATCTAAAATAAAACTGTCTGTTCTACTGTATATTTGGTTTAATTTGCGACTATTTAAGTGTCTGATTATTTTCCTTTCATATCATTTGTGGGGGTGGGATGGCTGATAAATACTTAAGTAATGTTCTTGGCAGCCCTAAGTTAATAATTGAGTTGGTGTCCAGAGCTGACTGAGGAGGCGGAGGTTACAAAAGCCTGCTCTATTATTTAAGAAGTCATACTGCTTGCTCCTTACCCATTAACACTACAGAAAGGACCGAGTGTGGGTACATTATTATCTTTAAACGTTTACCCGCTAAGTGGATGCTTGGTACGGCCCGTCTGAGAGTGGTGCTGAAAACACACCACGTGACCAGTCACCCTGAAGGAAGGCCCCCTGCATGCCAGCGCAGCAAGCTGTTGGCACCAGCTCAAAACTAAGACTTTCTTTTCAGCATTGGGTGAAGAGCTGTGAAGGACCAATCGCTTCTGGCCTATATGATTCTTACATGAAGATTCATCGTACAAATATTCATTCATCCCTGGCACCATTGCCCATCAGGATGCAGCAATGTCTGTGCTATGAACAACTTGCTGCCCCTTTCCACCTCCCCTGGCTCTGTTGGTGATCTGGTATCTGTCCGTTTTCCCATCCAACTGCATAGGAGCCTGGCAGGATCTCATGAGGCTTGGCCTCTTGGCTCTAAGGGGCTCTAAATTCCTACCAAGAAATTTATTGAAAACATGGCCACTTTACAAGGTGCATGGTACAAAGAGAACTGGTTTGGTTACCAAGTCACTGGGGTGTTCAGCAGCCCCCTCCCTTTGCTTTGCTGGTAAAGTCCTACGAGGATTTTCTGCTCTGTCCTCACTCCTCAGGGCACAGGTATTCTCCTGGGATACTTCACAGTTTGCTGGTGCATCAGAGATGTCATAGGAGCATAGAATCCTAGATAAATATATTCAAAATTATACAAAGAAAAGTTAAGGCTGAACACTACATGGAAGCTTAGATCCCTTCCTCCTTGGTGAGATTTTGGGGATTCAGTGAACATGTTGGCTTTGCCGCCCAGTAAGAGTCCTTCTTTCTGTGGATACTGTCTTTCTATTTCCCACTCTCTTCCCAACAACTAGAATCTGTGCCCAATTCAACAGAATTTCTAATAGACTTAAGTCAAACACAATGCAAAACCTGCTTTCTTTGAACAGGCAAGAGAGAAAGTCATGATTAACAGGTAGAGTGGGACAAGAACTGATATTGATCCTTACAGGTTGTTGGTTCATTCAATTTGTTCTATTCCTTCCGCATGACGAATATGTGTGGACTACTTACTGTACAGGTCTATCTGACTCAGGGAATTGCTGTTGGAGTTTAAAAACCAAGGTCCATTCAACAAGATGAATGCTCTGCCCCTTCTTTTACCAAACATAGCTCAGTCTTGAATCAAAATCTCACATGAGTGCATTTGATTGGCAGGACCTAAATCAATCAATCATGGAAACCTAGCTTCGAATGTTGTTTTCTGCTTCCTGTCCTCTGTCTTTCTAGAAGACACACTAGCTGAGGACTGAAAGAACCTTAAGCAAGGCAGTCCACAGTCTCTGCCATGTCCCTTCTGGGCTAGAAACTCAGAAATAAATATGGCAGTAACTTGTCATGGAGGAACTCCCTGTCTAGCTCAGGTGATTGTCTTATAAATATGCAATTATGTTTCGGTGTGAGATGTACTAGCCATATGCAAGCTGCCATAGGAACACACCGGAGGGAATGACTCACTGCCACGGGGAGTCATAGAAAGCTGTACAAATGAGGAGGTGACATCAGAGACCTGAGTTGTAAATGTGACATGAAGGTGTACAAGGAGTATCACAAAGGAGGCAAGATACATGGAGACTTCGGCCATGAGACGAGGGAGATGCAGCAAGGGATGTGCCTGGCTGGACGCTGGCCAAGCCCAGGGTCCAGGCGCAGAAGACATTGCAACCAGCATGGCAGCCATGCTCTTGCGTTACCCAGCCGTAAGGTAGTTGAGTAGAAGCTGCATGGTAGTTAAGAGCTAAGGGCTCAAAGCCCACCTCTTCTGTTACTATCTGTGGTCAAGTTGTTTAAAAATCTCTAAGCTTCAATTTTCCCTTTTAGAAAATGTTGATATTATTGGTAAATATCTCATAAGGGAACTTTGAGGATTAAAAGTGATAACAATGCAAAGCATTTGGTCAGGTGCCTGGATATTTATGTCAGTCCACACTAGTTACAACATAGTCCTTATTACGATTGTGAAGGTCAGCATTCGAATCAGTTGAGGATGGAGGGATAATGGGAGGGAACTAGACAAAGGTGGTGGCTGGAACCATATCAATGGCATGTGAGGTGGACAATCTATTCATCAGAGGCTACAGGTAGAAGATGAAGGACTCAGCATCCCAGAAGAGGCAGTTGGCAGGAGAGAGGCATCTAGGACCCAGTGCCCACAGCTTTTCCTTCCTTATAGTTATAGAGAGAAAGCTGGTACTTCTATAAAAACAATTGAAACAAAGTCCACAGAGAATATACAATAGTCTCGCCCTCCCATGTATCCACAGATTCTCTTTCCAGAGTTTCAGTCACCTGCAGTCAACCGTGGTTCAAAAATATTAAATGGAAAATTCCAGAAGTAAACTATCTATGAGTTTTAAATGACACTTAGTCATTCTAAGTAATGTGATAAAAATCTCACGAGGCCCCAGACGTGACTCACCCCTTTGTCCGGCGCCTCCACACTGTGGACGCTGCGGCCGGTTGGCCACATCACAGCCGTCTGGGTTATCAGACTGATTGCAATGAGACCGCAGTGCTTGGGTCCAGTCACCCCGATTTTACTTCATAATGGCCCCCAAATGCAAGAGCAGTGATGCTGGCCATTCGGATGTGCCACAGAGATGCCATAAAGTACTTGTGACATACATCAGAGTGACAATAGTAGCCTGACATTACACACAATGCCTACATCCATGTGGGCATTGCATCAGCTCACATTGCCACGAGAAGGGTGAGTATACAGTGCAATAAGATATTTTGAGAGAGAGGGAGAGAGAGAGAGAGAGACTACATTCACATAACTTTTATTACAGTATATTATTATAATTGTTCTATTTTATTATTAGTTATTCTTATTCATCTCTACTGTGCCTAATTTATATTAAACTTTATCATAGGTACGCATGTATAAGAAAAAAACATGGTGCTGTCTGTGGTTTTTAGGCATCCATTGGGGGTCTTGGAACACACCCCACATGGATAAAGGGGTGCCATTGTATATGTAAGAGCACAAGGTCACTGATGCTGCACTCAGATATTCAGATAAAATGCAAGGTCTTCCTCAAGAATCCTGCTCATTGGGTGACAAAAAAATGAGGAAACTTTCAGTCTAATCTAGTAATCTAAATGTGACACAATAACGGTATCAACTTTACATAAAAATGATGAGCATCTGAGAAATACACCTCTGCTCCCCTCCCTCTCCTCTCTTCTGGGATGGCACCTCTGGGTTTGGAGCATAAACCCTTGAGGCACTGGGGAAAGGAGTGTAGGTCTGCGGCATTGTCTTTTGTCCACGTGGTTGCTGCTTCCTCTGTTGGCCGCAATGGCAGCATCTTGGTCCAGGTGGGTTGCTTGACCCTGACGCCCTAGCCCAGCCTAACTTCCGCTGTTACTTTCACCACAGATCTGGCTGCATTTTCACTCTGTCCTCCTCTATCTGGCCTCAGCTGCCAGGTGTGGGGTGAAGTGGGTCGATGCCAAGGTCTGTGGCAGGCCTGTGCACCTCCCCTTCCAGCTCCCACAGAGGCAGAAATGTTTAAGTTCCATTAGCGCCACATAGAGCTCCCTCCTCCCTCTTCTACTTAACCATATTATGTTGCTGTATTCACTCTGATGGGGCCACCCCCAGACTGGAGCACGCAGGCAGGCAGACTAGGGCCATTAGCAGGAAGCAGGACGGATGCTCCACTGCCTTCCAGCTTTTGAACACATTTCTAGATACTTCCGAAGCTACTTCCATCCTAGTCACTGAGAGGGCAGGGAGAGAAAATGAGGATCTTTACATCTGCCTGTCCATTTTCTTCTCCCCACTTTCTCCCAGGATCAAAGGGGCAGGCTTTCTTCTCTTCTCCCTTTATAGAAATAGGACCTCTCTAATCTAAAATTCTACGGTGCCAGGGGCCAGGCTCTCGATATTCTCTCTCTCTCTCTCTCTCTCTCTCTCTCTCTCTCTCTCTCTCTCTCTCTCTCTCTCTCTCTCTCTCTCGGAGGAGATCAAAGAAAATGCAAATCCTATTTCTCAACAAAGTGTGGCTTTTAACACTGTACCTCGGGCAAAAATCTCATCTGAGATGCCAGAAGCTGCCTACTCTCTTCGCACTGCTGTTCTAACACCCCTTCAATGGCTAGAATCTCACCTCCTTCTCCCGGCACAGGTATAGACAGGCCAGTAGGGAGAAGGTCATAAACACACACATGCGGATGAGGAAAACACCATCGTGCTTCTTAAAAATGTGAATACCCTGAGCTCGGAACCTTCTTCGAGATGGGATTTGGTGAGGAGGAGCACCCCGAGTGAGCGCCAGGGGAAGAACTGACTTTGCCGGAGGGAGGGAGAATCAAAGACGAGGAAGCATCGGAAGGCACCTGTAGCTTTCACCCCAGTTTGACCCAGGGCAGGCACTGTCCTGCCCACGAGGGAGGAGCAAAAGTGCAAGTTCAACGCTGGCTGGCCTGCCGACCCCATCCAGCCTCAGCTTTCCCCTCGGCCACGTTGGTGTCGGTATCTTTGCTATTCCGCTTCAGTTCCTCGACCACTTGACCTCTGTGAGCCTTTTTGTTTGTTTGTTTAGACTTTTAAACATTTCAAACAAGTATTGAATATAATATGATGAACACCCATTGTACTGATCACTAGCTCCAACCATGATCAACTCTTGGCCAATTTGCTTCATCCACATCCCCATCTTCCCACTTTCCCTCCCCACCCCCAGGTTACGTCAGAGGAATTCCCAGACATCATATAATTTTTTGGAAGCTTTTAAATATTTCTTATGGCAATGTGCCATCTCACCTAAAATGCATGAGCCTCTCATTCAATACGTAGACTATATTCATGACCCATTGTGTGTAGCTCATATTTAGTAACTAACTCCACTCACATGTCACATCTGTCTGAGAATTCTGCATACATGTTAGTAATTAGAATAGTAATCCCATAATTTATCTGCTTTCACAAATACACACAAAATCATGCACCAATGACTTAAAAATAACTAGATGCTTCTAAAGCACTTTAAGATGGTTAAAGTTTACTGTTTAAAAGTTAAAATTTCTGTCCTCTTTTTCCTCTTTATTTTCCCTGTGTTGTTTACCTAAATAGCTTGCTTGGCAAAACCTGTCTGTATAGATAAGTCGAAGAAATTTCTACCTAGCTCTGGTCTTTGCGAATGATGTTATATATTTTTTCAGTACGGTTTTTTTTAAAAAAAAATAGAGAGAAAGTACATATAACTCGAACAAGCCATTTACCTCGAGAAGACTGGGACTACAAAAAAAAAAAAAATTGGAGAATGACTGTCTCATTTCACAGATGGACTTGAACTTGCTCCTGTACAGGAACGCATTTTTCCAAGATAAAATGATCCTCTCTTCTCTTTCTAAATGGCTTCTCCAACAGAGGTTGTAACCTGAGCAACAGTAATAAAAGCCTGGACTCTCATTTCCCATAATGTGGCTCATGCTTTCCCTGCACTCAGAAGTTCATGTAGCATAGGAACTCCAGGAGGCTTGTTTTTTTGCTGAAACACTCCAATGTTCCCAGGATGATGAGCCTATTAGCCTTGTAGTAACAGAGTTCACAACATGCTACCCCAAAATATGGCGCCTTGGCACATCGACTATTATAAGCTAAAGGAATTTGAGAAACCACAGGTGCAGGAAGGACTCTTTGACCTTCTTCTGAAGCAGGTCATGTGACCCTCATGGGAGGGTGCCCTCCCTATGCCCAGAGGACAGGGACATCATTCTCTCCAAGAAGGAAGGACTCCAAGTGAACCTTCCCCAGCCCACTACGTTTAGCTCATACCCATTTATCTTACATTTTCTACGACTGTCCACTCTTCATCTAACCTAGTATGGATTAACCATTGCTTCGGGTCTTCATTTCCTGACGAAGGTTCCAGTGTCCTGTAAAACTTATATTTAAAAAATTAGTATGTTTTTATTTGTTGTTGTTGTTGTCGTTAATCTCTTTTGTTACAGAGTCCCAGCTGAGAATGAGTAGCAGGAAAAGATTTTTTTTCCCTCCCTTACAGAAGTTTGTCTCTAATTTCTATAGGTAAAACTTGCTACATTACCAAGCTGTCTCTGTATTTTGCTGTCAGTAAATGGCTAGGCAGGTGAGATGGCTTAAGTGTTTACTGTCAAAATATGACATATTTCCAAACAGTCTAGACATGAGTGTTGTGTTACCAATATTTTGGCAGATTGTCAACTTTTTTCTGATATATATTTGCAAGCAAACATTTTTATTGCTAGTATTGCTTGGAATGAAATGTGAGGTGCTCATTCAGAAAAAGCATCATATGGAATGCTGACTTTATATATTAATGTGAATTGTGCTGGAGAAGCACATTTTCCTCTCACTTTATTAAAAAAAAAATTTTTTTTACCTAAGTTTTTTTTTTTAACTAGTACATAAAGGCCAATTTCCAAACCTTAACTTCTATTTACATTTTGTATTATTTAGTGGTTTTAGGACCAAGTACAAATTTGATTCCCGAATTTTTTTTTTCAGAACTAGGAGATTTCGCAGATATTTAAGGTGATTGCTAGTTACGGTGATTTCTTGGAGAGAACATGAAGATGGCCTAGTGAATTTCAAATCTGTCATCTAAGGGGACGGAGGCTTCTAGAAGTTCATGCTGCCAGGAGACGGAGGACCAGCTTGACAATCTCACGTCGTAACCACCATCCACGCTCCTGGGCCCCAACATTCTGTTAAAAAAAAAAACTATTTGAGTGATTTCAGCATGAATTTTATAGCGCGGTTGCGCTTCAGCTAACTTAAACTGGGATTACACGCTAAAATATATTTAGCTTTTCTCTGATTCCCTTCCCTTTATGGAAATAAAATGTGAGGGTGTCAGAAATCTTTGGAACAATGGAAACTCTGGGGGGTAGAGCCAAGCTCAAACCGCTCTGTGTTCTCAGAGCATTTCGTTCTTTAAAAGGAAAGAGGTGGGTTATCCAAGGGGAGGTTAACAGCCATTAGCCTCCTTCCCAGTGAAGACTAGTGAGCTGGTGCTGAGCATTTGGTAAACAGTGGTTAGTTGCTGGATGGTGATTGTAATGAGGAGTGTGTGTCTGGGGTTCTAACAACACTTTACTTTATGATCTTGTGATCGTAGGCTCTGGTAAAGTCAGCGCTAGAAGCAACCAGAAAGAACATCTTGGAGACTTCACTTATTTTGTAGATAAGAAAAGTAAGGCCCAGACAGTGATGAGAAAAGCATTGTGTGGTCCTAGAATGCTGTGAAGAGAGAAGAGCTCGCAGAGTGGATAGTAGAGACGCACAGAGCAAGAAATCGGAGTAAGAGACATATGCCTTAGGTTCCAACTGCTCACCTTAGCTCAGTGCTTCTCAACTGAAAGGTGTCAGCCTCCCGTAATACCAGCTGATCTTAGGCCATGCAGGTAACTGAAATACCATCGAATCCCATGGGGAGAAAGGAAGGTGCTCTCTTTCCAACGCTTTTTCCAAATCCCTCTGATTAGTTAAGGAGAATTTTCTCTAACGCTCGCTGATCTCCCTTTTTCCCTTAAGCTTAAAGCCCAAAGGCAGCATTAGCTGGCTTGAGTTTAATCAATAACAGCATTGTTTTTCTTAAGTACTTATTTTTATGTTAGCTTCCCTTTGTGGCAAAGTACTGGTTTTCGATTTCTGGAAAACTTCCCGTTACAATAAATTAATTTAGATAAAGAATTGAGTTTATGTGCAGAAAAGAAAAATGTCTAGGGCCTTGAAGATGAGGCAAAATTGGAAAGATGGCAGGTGACAAGATTGGAAACACTGCACTACGTAAACTAGATCTGACGTTCAAAGGTGGAATTTAATAATGATCGAGTGACAGATATCTGTGCGAGAACTCGCTCCTGCCTTTAAGAACCTTAAAATATATTTGAGAAAACCAGGCATGTACAAAATAAAATAAAATAAAATAAAATAAAATAAAATAAAATAAAATAAAATAAAATAAAATAAAATAAAAGACATACATCCCAAGTGCACATGGTAATCAGTCAGGGAAGGCCATGTCTTGCCTTATTTCTTGCCATGGAAAGGAAATTGCTGCTTTAAGCACATGGAAGAAGAGATTCCCTTTGGGCTGGGCATGGGGACATGTCAGGAGGAAGGCAGGGCTTTCGGCAAACTTGGAGAAGTACCATTTCTAAAATTAAACAAGAAAGTGCATTCCCAGCAAAGCTGAGGTTTCCAGCAGACTTTTTAGAATTTACATAGAAAAAAAAAATTTATTTTTCACGATGGAGTTTTTTAAAACTATGTTTTAGAACTGTAAAAGCGTGTGCCCCATACACTCCGAGAAGACAGATACACGTTTAAACAGAAATGGAGACTGCCAATGTATGAACTGTGCCAAAAGGCTGTTTGTGCTGACCTCAGCCTCTGTATGAATATGCTTATGTATGTAAATAATGTATCAAGGATAAAAATGAAACAAAGTTTATCCCTAATATGTAAAACGGAAAAAAGATTTGGTTGTTTTGAAACTTTGAGTATGTAAGTATCAGGAATAAACCTAGAAGTTTTTTTAGTTTCTTTTGATTTATATCACTGAACATTTCATTATGTTATAAAATGTATTTGGAAAATATTTTCAATGAACAGCAAAAATTGGAAGTGGTTTAGAAAGCTGTTCCTTAAAACCTTCTAAATTAAACAATCACCAAGTTAATTATAAGCTGTCCTTAGGTAGTCTACATGCTTTGACTCTGAAATGGAAATTTCCTGTAACTTTACTCTCAAGGTTCTGGAGGATGTTACTTAAGTGTATCCCGAGATTGCAAAACAAGCTGTTAAATTACTACTATTTTCAAAAATTTATTGTTGATACCAAACAGCAGCAACAACAACAAAAACATAAATAAATAGTATACTGATCCAGTCTGTATTCATTGTTTTAAAAAACAAAATCAATGCTGGCTATCTTATGCCAAAAAGAAAAAAAAGAAAAAAAAGAGCTATTTATTGCAAGAATCCTGGGGGCTCGAAAAATCAACAGGTACCTGATGAAACTTATCTTGGGAAATGGTCAGAAGCCAAGGGGGTTCCGGAGGGTGAGACAAGCAGGAGTCCCACTGCACACCATCGCCACTGGGATCACCCTGGCTATCTGTATTCCCGTGATACTTGCTCAAGATTTAAATTCCCAGGGAAAAGCATCCAGTTGGCTGAGGTTAAGTCAGGTCTCTCTGTTGGGGTAAGGAAGAGCATATTGCTCCTTTTGTTTCCATAGTAATAAAGTAACCATCTCCTGCCAAGAATACACAACAGAGACAGTACCCAGAAGACGAGTTACTAGTAGAAGGAAGATTGGGTTGGATGCTGCACTGCCCAAAATGACAATTGTGCACTACAGATCGAAAGTCTGATAAAAGACTGAAACTACTAATCATGACTCCCAAGTTCAAAGTTGGTTGTTCGTTGAGCTCACCTAACTAGTACCCAGATCTTGGTCTCTGATACCATGAAGCAGGTTCTATGGAGGGAAAAATGATTCCAGGGCTGGAGCAGGGTTGGTACAAGATGGGCCAGGAACAAGGTTTTCCCTAGGTACGTGAGACACCAGGCAAATTACTTCTACAAGCTCTCTGTCTTTATACAAATTTTGATTAGAAAATCTATTACAAAATTCCTGAGATGTGTGAGGTGTAGGAATTATCAATAAATATGCAGACTAACTGATAGAGGAGAGTTTGTTACATATGTGTTGATTATCCAAATAATACACACGAAGATCCTTCTGAGAGTCCAGGCATCATCCCCCTCCTGTTGTTTATTGTCGAAAGCACTGTCCTTGGCTAAATCCATACCTCTCACCATGAGATGAAAGGTAGTTAAGTCTTATTACCCATAATGCCGTGGCTTTCCAGGGCCTGTTCTTCCTGAAACATTATAGATTTCCTTGCTTCTATAGTTCTCTCATATGATTTACTCATGATGCTGCATCATCCATGGAGTAGCCCATAAACGCTGACTCCCAATGACTCAACCAAAGGTTGTTACTGTGCTTTCTCGTTGATATTCACAATTCAGGAAAGGGTGCAGGAAAACATAACCTATTATTTGTTTTCTGTACCATGTTAAATTTCTTATTCTGAATTTTATAGCCTAAATGTAGCATAGCATGTCTTCCAACCATTTTGTCTTGAACTCCTTACATCCTTCGTCACTGCATTCCTGGAATTCACTCTCTTCCAATGTTGATGACACTCCTGCTTTGCACACACCACCAACAGAAGGGAGGATACGTGAGGGGCTCATGCGTGAAGTGAGAAGAACTGCACCATTTATGCAAGAAATGCCTAGCCCACCTCAGCATGACTTCAGACTCACCTGGAGGGCAAGAAGTAACATAGAATAAAAAGGCTTATTGGCATTGCAGAGTGTGTAGTGAAAATTAACTTACCCAAAGAGAGATCTAGCCTTTATCCTAGTCTACTGGGAAGTAACCTCCTGGCCTCTAGAATTTCCTGCTTGATTGATGGGAGTGTCTCTGTTTGCCTGGGTGCCTTGGCCACCAGACAGTCTAACAAGGTGATTTATGATGGGGGCTTTGGGCCACACCATATTGGTTCTGATCTTTAGAGGAACTAGAGAGTAAAGGTATTAGCCCAACCTCTGGAAAGGACTGGAGACTAAAGGTCACTCATGTGGGCAGTATATGACTGTGCCCCAATAAAAATTCTGGACGCCAAAGGCCCAAGTGTGCTTCCCTGGTTGGCAATCTTCATATATATGTTATCGCCCCTGATAGCTAAGAGGAGGTTCTGCTGTCCACGACTGCACGGGCAGAGAACCAGAGCTCTGCCTTTGGACCCCTGCCTCTTCCCTTTACTACTTTAATTCGGATCCTTCCCCTGTAGTAAACTGTAACCATGAATATAATAGTTTTCAGTGAATTCTGTGAGTCCCATTGAATGATCTTCACACTTGCAATTTGTATCGCCAGTGAGAGCAGTCTTATAAGGACTGTTCCCTTAGACCTTGCACTTCAGCTAATGCTGAATGCAGAGCAAGGTCTCAACAACCCTTTGCAGGGAGAGGCAAGAGCAATGTGCTGTAGATCAGAACATAGGTAGATGGGAAGTGACACCCAGGTCCATACAGGGGTCTTAAGCCCAAGGGCCTGCAGTGGACAGTAGGCAGCCCCCGCCACTGAACTCATTCTGTGTCCAAATGAGTGAGAGAGACCCCAAATCAGCATGTCAGCACCGTGCTGGTGGCCCAGCCCTGAGTGTTCCCATGAGGGAAATAAGAAGGGAGCAGACTGAGGTCTGGAAAGTACATCAAAGGGAAGAAACAAGACAGGGTGCCCCACCCAAGTGACATTGCTGGCTCTGGCAGTTCCCAGGAGCCACAAGAGGACTTAGTCCAAGGAAGGTGGTCTTAAAGTACACAGCCTCCTAAGGCACTGACCCTGAGCTTGCCAGGGGTCTAAGGATGGTTCTGCCTGTAACATTTCTTTATGCCAGAAACTAAGGAAGTACTCCAAGCAGTGATGGGAATATCGTAGGGACACTGGGGCCAGCTTAATGGGGTTCCTATGAGTCAAATCTGGCACAATCTGACCCCAAAAATGATTAAGCACAATAACAATTTATAAACCATTGAAAAAAAATAGGAATTTGTGAATCCATACAGTTAATGATAGATGATAGATAGATAATAGATAGATAGATAGATAGATAGATAGATAGATAGATAGATAGATAGACAGACAGACACAGACAGATGTACAGATGGATGGACAGATGGACAGATGGATGGACAGATAGACAAAGGATAACTGATAAATGTAGAGGGAGCATTAGAGTTGAACATGGCTTCTGTGGTGGTTCAGAACCATCCAAATATGCCTCTGTCATATGTGGATTATTTTGAGCTGAGGCAATTTTAATTTCAGGCTCAAAAGAAACTTCTGCTCCTCCCTTTAACTGTCTAGAAGAATTTGAATTAGAAGCCATGCCCATGGGAGATTATCAGAGATAACTTCTTTGACCTGTCAATGGGGCAGGACAGACTTTTATTTATTAAGCCTCTGCTCTTCTCATCATCCTGAAATGACACTTTGAAGCCCACAAGGCACCTCACCTCATCCCCAGCTTAGGATGTCTTATATGCCCATGTTCCATTTCTATCTGTGAACCTCTTGTGGATGTGGGGTCTCTGGCTCTCTCATGTATGTGAGGTTCCCAAATATATGTATGTATTAACTTTAGTTATTTTCTCTTGCTAATCTGCCTCATGTCTATTTGTCTATTAGACCAGCCAGAAGAACCTGGAGGGGAGAGGAAAGTTTGCTTCTTCCCCACGTATCCAAATTCATCATTTTGCAAACATCTGAGTGAAGACGGAAACAGGCAAGAATTACAAATGAATGCTAAGCTAAATCTAGGGGAACATTTTGATGAGGAGCAGAGTACTTGTATAGTCTTAAAGTATCTCCCCAGAGAAGGTGTCTTTGTAACAAGGGAGGAAGTAAGAAGTTATTACACAATGGAAACATCAGGCAACACCTAGACTCAGTGATCGAAATTAACATCACTAAGGAAAAACAGGTGGGCATCAAGTATGTCCAGATACGATGCTCTGAGAAGGATACAACATCATCTGAGCAGTGTTCTGGCCAAGGAAGTATACCTGACCTCAATCTGATTCCAAAGAAAGATCCGACAAATTCACAACAAGGAAAGTCTTATTTAAAAAAAAAAAGGCAGAAGGTGGAACTATATATTTTTAAATGCTAAATGTGTAAAAGACGGAGAAATTAAAATGCTCTAAACTAAAGGAAGCTGAGGAGGCATAAAAACTAAATGGAGTAACTTCCCCTGGAGTGGACCCTACAGGAGAGGAAGGAAATGTCATAAAGGACATTAATAGGTTGTCTGACAAAACTGGAGCAAGGATGACAGAGTATTGAATCAATGTAAATTTCTTAAGCTGGCAACTGTACTGTGATTACCTAATCGAATACCCCTATCCTTAGGCATATACACTGAAGTATTTGTAGATAAAGAGCCATGACCTGTGTAACTTGTCCTCGAGTCCTTCAGAATAAAAGTGGGGAGGTGAAGAATAGGGTGTGTAGAAAGAAGGAGAGAGTACATGATAAAGTAAATAAGGCAAAATGTTTACAATAGGCTAATCACAGTAAATGACATAGCAGTATTCACTGTGATATTTTTTTTATTTTTGCAACTTTATGTGTGACGTTATTTCCATATAAAAAGTTTAAATGTTTGGTGTTTCTCAAACCACCCTTCATCTTCTCTTTGATCACCTTTGTCATAAGTAAACATTACTAGCTCATATTTAAATTGATATCTGTCTTACAGAGTTTGTGCAAGATTTTGTTAATCTGCTTTAAAACATAAAAGGTCTAACATGGAGTGATGTAGAGATGTAATCCTGGAGAAATACGTTGAGACTGTATACCAAGTGGCTGTAAATGCTAGTTACAAGAGCTTTCAAGCACATCCAGACCCACACACATATGAACACCTGTGTAGACTCCCACATATTTGGTATATTATAGATGGAGCAACAGAAACAATACGTACTTAGAGTCAAAGATTTAGACAATCTATGGGAGATTATTTAGTCAAATCTGTTGCCCTGAATATAAATATCTTAAACTATCCCAATACAGTTTCCCATAAAATAAAATAAGGTCCCCAAAACAACCTATTTCAACGGGTAACCATCCCAACTGTCACACTTCTTTCGTGTATTCACCATATCATTCTGTGCTTCGCTCAAATTCTCCTGCTCTGTCCTCAGAAGAGAGGCAGAAGGAACATTTTTATTTTAACAATCAAAAGAACCTCCCAGGAGGAAAGGCACTTTATAATCCCACACATTACACATATGATCTCAGAGTTTGGTCTCATTATATCAAACATGGGCAAACAGCATTGACTTTTCCTATAGGAGTGTTACGTGGATTAAATGAGCATGAGGTGTTAGAAACTCAGGCTCCAGTGGAGAGAAAATACTTCTAGAAATTCAATCCTTCCTTCTGGAAAATTTTTCTTCTTTCATTTCTTTAATTTTGTGAATGAAAAGGGGGCTATATAATAAACCTGACAAGCTCAGGGGGACCATATGGCAGGCCTGACAAAACCATTGCCCAAAAGGAACCACATAGTGGTCTGATCACAAATCTTTAACTGGGCAAGGCCATGGCAGGAAGTCAGATCCCAGGCCGACAGCTTCCTCAGCCAAGGTCTCTCTTTACCTTGAGGGAGCCTGTCCATTGTTCTCATGAATCTAGGATAACATACCTTTGAAATATCAGACTCATTCTCTTTTCCTACCCTTATAAGGCTCAACCACTGGCATCAGAACACAAGACCACCAAAGCACAGACCACAGAAGCCCTCCTGGTTATCTCGTGCCCTGTAGACCATCCCTCTATGCTGTGTTAATCATTAATGCTCCAGTACCCACCAATGTGAAAGAAGTGTATGCTTCTCCATTTTGTCTTTTATTCAGTCGGAGATTTCCCTGCTTTGCTTTCTCCCACCCCCTGAACCTACTACCAATGGATTTCATGAAACTCTCCTTATGTCTCTTGCTTTGATTCTAATGTGTGTGTGTGTGTGTGTGTGTGTGTATATATATATATATATAAGCTGCAAAATTGCCATTCTCCAGAGCATTTTTTTAATCTATCGAGATTTTGCTTCCCGGAAATTGTCATCAGTTTAGTTCAAATACACTCATAAAAATTCTCTACTGGTTTGGACATTTCTATGTCAACAATTTTCTTTAATAACATTTTTTCTGGAAGGCCTATTTTTCATATTTAATGTTCTTATCTCTTTTTTTAATTATGAATCCTTTCTCATGATAACATTAAGTGCACAAAGTAAAATGCAAAGGATTATACAGAAAAACACACTGAAATACAATGGACAAAACATGAAGAAGCAAATTTGTCATATAGTCATATGTGTGCTTAAATAACAAGACGTAGCAGCAAGTTTAATAACTACCATGACTTTTTAAAGTAATAGTGAGTATGAACTAATTTCAAAATACCTGTGACAACTGTTATATGATTTGAAAATACCTATGATTTCTATGGGTGACCAAGTTGTGAGGCTACTGTGGTTTATTGCTGACATTAATAACAGAAGGAAGTGTCACATGAGGAAATAAAGTCAAAGACAAAATCTTAATAATGTCAATTTCAGGGAAAAAAATTAACCATTTTAAGAATGAGAGGGTGAGGAATAATTTTCTACCCCCCTGTATGCATTTGGAGTATCAATGGAAGTTATCGGGAATGAATGCAAAAGGAAGATTTGGGGATAATTTAATGAAAGGGAGTAGCTTGGCTGATTCCCTGAAGAGCTAGTTTTAAGAAGGAAAAATACTGAACAAAAAAAAATTATTTGTATGAAACCTTTTCAAAAATATCAATAAGAAAAACAGTAATTTGCAGCCTTGTTTTAGGTCACCTATTCCCTTTAATGTAGAGAGGCAGCAAGGAAACTAAAAGTTACATCAAGCTATATTCCAAGACTGCAGATCAGCCCTGTGGCCAAACCACAGGGAAAGCTACAGAACAAAGGAAGATTTCTGCTGGGCTGCTAACAAACCATTTCCCCACACTGTGAAGGGAAAGCAGGAGCATGTCTAAGTCAACCCTGCACAAAATAAACACTATCATGCATTCCCTACAGCTAAAACCACGAGGAACCTATGGATCAAAGGCTGAGAATTGCCAGCAGGTCTTCTACACTACATATTCTTATCTTTCACACTGTATACCCATACCATCAAAGGAGAATGGGTCAAGAAGTCTTAAAACTGTAATTCATAGAAACTAAGAACGGACCTCCCCCAACTCTTGAGGTCCCTCCCAGTGTCTTTTCAATGTTCCTCTTATTGTCTCTCTTTCTGTGTCCCTCTGAGTCTCTCTCAGGCTCTCTCACCCTCTGCCTCCGAGAGGGGACCACACTCTCCCTGTGGAGTGTTACCCCTTCTCTAATAAACTTGCCTTTAGTCTGATGCTGGTGTGCATTTAAATTCTTTCTTGGGCTCAATCCAGAACTGTCTCTTTCGGTGCAGGGTTTGAGCTCCCCGCCACTCGGGGGAATTTTCCCTGCCATGCATCACTTTGAGAAGCTGTAGAAAGGTCTGTACCCTGGAAAAGCTTCAATGCAGAGTTACATTTTGTATAGCTTCAAATGGTCCGTGGAATTCTCGAAACCAATCTATAATTTCTTAGCCCTGTGAATTCTTAGGTCTTCATGAGCTTCAGGTTAGAAACCTCTGAGTGGGAGTTAATGAGAACCAAAATGGAGACTCTTTGGACAGGGCCATAAACACTTTTCGAGAGTAAAGTTAAAACAAACAAAAACAAAGGATACAAGTAGAGATTGCTAAGAGCTGAGAAGAAACTGGCAGCTAACCTAGGGGTCACGGAGTTACACTAGAGGACTGTCTCCCAAACTGGTGGCTTTTTTAATATTTAAATTCAAAAGCATTTTGCTCCTTTTTGGTTAAGAAAGACAGTGCCTTGAAAATAATTACCAGTTCCAAAACATGGGGTGACCCAGAGCTGGGTAAGGAAACAATGAGAGGTTAAATTCTTCAATTACTCTTACAGGAAACACCCAACACTTGCATGTACTGTGGTTTTAGTGAAGAAAAGAAAGCCCATTTATAATAAATAGATGATTACATGTGACAATAGATCCTAATTGATTAGGATCTCATTTGAGTAGTGGAGTAATTAGTGTTGCCTGGGGAACTTGTGCTGGACTGTCGGAGAAAGATGACACGGAATTAAAGCATAATAGAAGAATTCTGAATAATGTAACCTTCAGGTTTCAGATGTTTTGATGTGCCTATTATCTTGAAAATCATTTTTTTTCATGAATACTGATAAAATATTTGAGTCTCCTTCATGAAAACAATTACTGAGATGAGCTTCTGCATATGCAATGTTCTCTAACTGGGGAAGCCAGCTAACTTTTAGAGTCTAAGAAAAACCCTCCTCTCTCTTGCACCTCAATGTTCGCATTTGTAAAAGGGGGACTCTTATAGAATCTCAGGTCTACAGACAACCTTGAAAAAGTACCAAGTCAGTCTTTAGGCAAGGTCCCCAGAGAAGCATCTCTGACATCCTTCGATGATCCCCTTCATCCTAGTCAATCCACTGAGATTCTGGACCTGGAGATATCCACTAGTAATATGGGCTTGGGACATTCTAAAGATGTGCCAGGGCCAGTGAGCTCTGTCAGTGGATGTCGCTCCGATCTGACCAATGCCTCATTGGCTGCTTGTCTTTTCTTTGTGACTCTAGACTGAGTTATGACCTTGGCCCTTGTACTTGAATCCCTTAGATGTGAGCACCTCTCCTCGTGTTATCTGATGGTTTAACTAGGCCTTGACTCTGACTCTTTTTTTCCCACCAGCAGCCCTTCAGCCCTTACTATTTCAGTGCCCACCAGCCTGACTTGCGGTTGCCAACAGCTGCCTCTTTTTGCCTGAAGACTTTCTCTAGCTGTCAGAGCCTACTTTGCTCATGCTTACCACAGGCCAGGAGTACCAAGCAGTTAGTAAGCCCAGAAGCACTAGTAGGAGTGGTTGATAAGACTTCCAGCTCCCTTACCTTTCAGGTAAGAGCACTCTGCAGTGCATGCTCTGCACTGTTCTCTAGTATATTAAGTTCCCATTGTGTATACATTGGTAACTTGCTTGATAAAATACACCCTATGGGCTGCCTTCTTTCTCCTCTCTATCTCACTTCCTCACCTCCCTCCCTGTGTTTCCTTGGTTCATCTACCAAATAAATCACTGCAAACTCTTGTCTCAGAATTTGTTTCTAGGGAACCAAGACTAAGACAAGAACCTCAAACCTACCATATCCAAGACAATTCTTAACTCTCCTTTGCCCCTCTATTTTCCATGCACAAATATACACATTGTTCTTCCACTATCCAATGCTCCAAACATCTCCCCAGTTGGGGAGGCTACAAAACTAGGCATCATCTTCAGTTTCCTTTCTGATCTTACATCCTATGTCCAATCGATCAGCAAGACCCATGAGCTCTATCCACAAGGTAAAGCCCCAGTTTGGCCATTTCTCATCGGTTTCATTGCCCTAACCCTAAACCAAGTAACTGTCATCTCACCCTACCTGCTACAACCACTCCTTACTTTTTCCTGCTTCCACTCTTAGTCCTACAGCCCACTTATATCTGACAGCCAGAGTGACTTTTAAAAGTATAAAGCAATCCTGTCACTCTCCTGCTTAAAAGCCTCAAATGGTTCCCATCGCTCCCAGAATAAATACAAAACTCACGGCCCAGAAGCTCCTATCTTATCTTAAGGCTCTTGTATTTGCTGTTTTCTCTACCTGGAACACTCTTCCTCCGTATATTTGTGTCCATTGTTGTGGACGCTGCATCACACTACTGAGCTCCCTCTTCAGAAATGAAGGACTCTCTCCCCTGGTGTTCACGGTTTATCCGCAGACAGCCCTCAGCTGTCAGTCCTCTTTGAGAGTTGCCTCATGTTTCCTTATTGGAGCAGCCCACATGCGATGGCTGATTATTGCAGAGGCATCAATGCCTGCCCCACATCTCAGCAACAGAGTTCCCTGCGGGGCTCACTCTGGCTCACGGAGGCCGTCATTGGTACTGCATCTGTCTCAGCTTCCCGTTCTGCCCAATGCTACTTCCTTCCTCTCCATTCCACCGGTGTAGACCCCAAGCGCACTCCCGAATCAACACTGTGCATGCTAATCTCCACCCCAGAGATTGTTTCTCAAGGAACCCAACTGGCAACATTCATCACTGGCTGTCAGCCTAGTTTACAAACCTGCTCATCCAGTCTAAGATTGTATCCCGCTAGTGAATGAATGAGTCAAGACAAATGCCCATGAAAACGTTACAGATAATATGCCACTAAAGTAAATATCGAGAGGGGGCACAGAGCAACTAGTGAGCCAAGATATCACAGAATGGGGACATCAGCAAGGAGGGGTGGTTTAGGGAAGGGCTTGGATTTATATTCATGCTCCTAGGGAATCTTGAGTTGACATATCAAGATTCTGGACTCTTTCTTTCTCTCCTCTGACTATAAATTGGACTATGAGTGATTTCAATCTTGCCTTCCAGTAGGGGTGATGGCATTAGTCCCTCATTGATCCATTAACTAGTAACCATGTAAAGCGTATCTTGATGGTGACATCACAGCTTTCACTCGCCTATTAGGGGAACTGAAAAAAAGGAATGTATGAAAGGCTTTTTTTTTTTTTTTGCATGTTGGAATCAAAGTGCTATAATCATGTGAGCAAAGCAGATTTCTCCATGGGACAAAAAAAAAAAAAAAAAAAACAGCTGCCTTTGCCATCCCCCAGCAAATGCTGTACCAATGCTAATCCCAAATTCAATTTCTCCTCTCTCAAGCACACTTTCTGGCTGCTGCTCTGTAGCATTAATTGCTGCATACTGGAAAATGCAAGCTCATTTCAGCACCAGCCGGAGCAAACCAATGAAAAGAAAGGCACGGCCACTGTGAGAGAACATCGTTTCATGCAGATGAACTAATAGGTGATTTTTTTTTTCAACCACTGATTTGAGTAATGAGAAATCAATTCAAAGTATTTGTTGGATATCTGTGTGTGTAAAATAGGGACATTATAGTACTGCTCTGCTCCAAGACCGCTGACATTTGAAGGGACATTGAGTAAATGTTGATGACCGACAGATTACCCAATTAGTCTGACTTAGACTAATAAGTAAGATTTATGTAAGTTTACTCAGCATAATTTCCTCCCATCTTAGTTCATTTTCATAGCCTGGCACAGAATATGCTGCAAATGCAGAAGAATCCACTTCTGATTTTAAAATATGACTCTTGTGCCCCACCCAACCCGATGGCCGTGATACCACGTGCCTGGAGAGCCAGGTGACATCATGAATATCACCTTAGATAGAGTAAACATTGTGCTCAATCAGGTCTTGTGTTGAAAATGAAATGTCTGTTGCCCCAAGAAGGGCTTCCTGTGCACCTGAGCTTTCCCACATACCTTCAGCGGGTCTGTCCAGGCTGCACCATACACTTCTGTCGGCTAAATCTAAAAGTTGGCTTTGACTGGACAGAGGGAGAAGCCTCCACCCCAGCTCCTCGACACCCAGCAGCAGCCCACGTGGCTCTCGACGCAGGAGTGCTTCCAAATCATTGCTGGCAGGGCTGACCACCCGGACCACAGGGCCAGAGAATGCATTATCTCCCTGATGTGCTAAAGCGAATAAATTACTAATAACGTGACTGGACTTGTGATCTCAAAGCACTTTCTCCAGCACTCTGAGCCTAAACCACAGTGTAAAAATAATGCAGAGCACTAAAAACTTTACCTTTCTGAATAGTGTTTCCTTTCCACAAATTAAAACCACTTAGCATTTGTTTCAACAGAGCCTTTGTCCAGTCTGCTGCTGAAATATACAAGCATGATTCTGTTTTAAAGAGTGGCATGAGGTGCCCTGCGGTCTCTTTTCTCAAACTTGTCAGCCACCTGTATCCTTGACATTTGTTTCCTTCTTCTGCCGATTAAGCCTTAAGGTTTACAAAAACAAAAATAAATATCAAATAAATAAACAAAACACAGAACATACCTCTGTCCAAAAAGAGTTCTCCATTTTCTGAAGTATGAATAAATGGCAAGAAAATGAGCTAAAGCTATGGATGGAGTTGGATTGTTATAACATATGCATTTGGTGACTTATTATAGAAGTGACATTCTAAAGGTTATATGGATACAGATGAATCCTAATTTGAACAGGAGATGCATTTGTGGAGAGGACTTCGTTCAGCCAAATCTGATATAAAATATGAAAATCCAGATTTAGAGACAGATTTATTCAGGGAGTGATTATTCGCCTTACAAATGGTCTCACCAGAGGGTTCCCTTATATAGTCAGCTCCCCTGTGTGTGTTTAAAATAGAATCCTCTCTTATAACACACAGTGTTAAGAATG
Source organism: Macroglossus sobrinus (assembly GCA_004027375.1). NCBI lineage: Eukaryota > Metazoa > Chordata > Mammalia > Chiroptera > Pteropodidae > Macroglossus > Macroglossus sobrinus. The sequence continues at coordinate 169,882 of PVKZ01002379.1, forward strand.
TAGCTGATAGATCTAACGTATAAAGAAAGGCAGGTTTCCTGAAATGAGTGTTGTTCTTACAGGTGAAGCCATTGCATTTTTAAAAGCTATCTGTTGAGATGGGAAATTGTACAGGGTATATTTTCTCCACTTTTCTCTCCCTTTTCAGATAATCAAGGAAATGGATACATGTTCTGTCTTCTGGTAGGCACAGAATTATTGCTGGAAAAAACCTGGATATGAGATAGTCTGGTTCTCAGCACAGTTGTCAGCCCTGCCCTCAAATTCTCTCAGATGACAACCAGTACATTACATGTGGCTTCCTCGACAGTCCTGGTTCATGACAACTTGCTCCTCTTCCCATCACAGTTCTTCTATCCTAGCTGCTCCTGAGGTTCAGGGTCACCCTCGGAATCTCCTAAGAAGCATGATACAGAAACATTCTGAACTTGAAGTTCAGCTTTGTAGTTTCCCTCCAGATAAGAGCTCCCCTCTTATCCACAAAGTCCTCCCCAACCTCTGCAGAAATGCTGCCCACAGACCTCTTTCTTGGGATAATAGTTACTTTATTCCGGACTTGAAAACCTTGCACTCTAAGCTGGTCACCAAGACTCTTTCAGAGGCCAGTACCTGAAGCCAAGACTCCCTGTCACTGGTGAGAAGGTCCACAGGTGGGGTTCACCCTTTCTCCTCTAAAAGGGAGCAACTATGGTGCCCCAAGACCCAGAGGTATGATAATTTCTAGAACCTTTCAGATCATGAAATAAGAAATTGTTTCATTCAAAAGTGGCATATAGCATAGACTTCTTCCAGGATCTTCTAAAAATTGTTTAAAATGTCCTGTCTGGGTGGCAAGGACTTCATTGCTTGAAAAATATTATTATATTAATTCCTTTCTTTCATAATCTCTTCTTGTATTCTGTTTTTGTGAGTTTTCACAATTAAAAATATTTTCAATGTTTTAATATTTCTGATGAGAAGTATGGGTTTAAATTAATTTTTCTACTTATTGATATCTAGCTGTAGAGATACCATTTTTAAAAAATAATAAATCTATGGTCTGCTCTTTTGTTTGATTTCTCACATATTAAACTTCATATATACATTAGAATCTACTCCATTTCTATTTTGCTCTTTTGGTCTGTGCTTATGTTTTAGAGCAAATCCCTAAAATGACGTTTTAATTATTTATATATTTTAATAAAATCAATTTTCAAGTTCAGCTAATTATCTCTCACTGTTTTTTTAATCAATATTCTTTTTATTTTCCCAATGAACTTTGGATTTGTTATATTAAGTTCTGTAAAGCATATAATTAGAATTTTAATTGGACTCATGTTAGGACTGTGATTTACTATTGAAGAGAATTATTGTCTTTACCATATTTCTCCTTTCCTTTAAGGGACATGTTTTGCTCCAATTGCATTCGATGATTTTCAATCATGTTATATTTTTGTCTGCTTTTATGAACATTATACTTGTTTAATTATATTTTCTTTTTATACTAGTACTGAAATTTGGAGACGGTTCTCATAGCCAGACATCCTGTTAAACTTTTAAATAGGCTTTACTAATGTTTGTGTTTACTTCTTTGGGTTTATTACAAATGTATATTTTCCAGTTGACAATAATCTTGTTATTTCTTTTCTAGGGTTTTAAACTCTCCTAGGTCCTTCTTATCAGACCCGATGGACTTTAACAACTAGCCATATGCAGAGGAAAAGAAAAGGCTCATGTTGAGGACCAATTATCTAAGAGATAATCTATCCTGAAGAGAACAGTGACCCAGAAGTGGAAGGAAGAAAGAATTTCAAGGTAAAGGGATTCATCCCATGAATTCTGTTTCTCACAATCTCCCTTAAAAAAAATAATTTAAAATGTGGACAAAGTTTGAGATGTGAGAATGTTCAGAGTATTACTTGCCCAAGTCAAAATTTGAAAACAATCTAAATGAATTACGAATTAGGAAAAGTTTAAATAAATTACAGCTCCCCATGTAATGGAATTGTCTGTGAGCATTAAAAAGTAATGCGAGGAGTAGTCAATCACTTAAGAAAATGGCCCTGATGTGTTTATTTAAAAAATAAGATTTGAACTATATATAATGTGATCTCGATAATCGAAACTACACATATAAATATGTATGCACAGCAAAAATAATTTTAAAAAATCTGTTACTTGTAATTATCCCCAGATCGTGGCATTATAATATTTTCTTACAATGAGCATGTGTTGCTTTGTGATGAAAAAGAATGCAGCTATGGACTGAATGCTTTGTCCTCTCAAAATGCACATCGTGAAGCCGAACCCCAGTTGTGATGATATCTGGAGGAACCCCAGTTGTGATGATATCAGGAGGAACCACAGTTGTGATAATATCTGGAGGTGGAGCCTTTGGCAGGCGATTAGGTCATGAGGGTGGAGACCTTGTGAATAAGATGAGTGCCCTTGTAAGAAGAGGCACAGAGAGACGATGTCTTTCTCTAGGCAGGAAGGCAGCTGTCTGCAGTAGGGAGCAGACCCTCACCAGACACAGAATCTGCCAGGGCCTTGATCTTACACTTTGCAGCCTCTAGAACCTGTGTGTGTGTTTACATGCATGCCTTCACATACCCTTGTATGCAAATGGGAGAGGAAGACAGAAAATCTTGATTTTTAGCATGTGATCAGCAGGTGCGTTCCCCTGTTGATTCATTAACTTGCCCCGCCAACAATAAGTGCTGGAAGCTTCTCCCTCATGAGCACTGATGAATACACAGCGACTTATTTGAAAAGTGTCAGTAGGGCCTGTGAGGAGCTGAGCCTGAGGGGAAAGGGAAGACCGCAGAGCAAGCAGGAGAGAAGGCCATGGCCCGCTCCCCTGCAGAACCTGGCCAGCTTCCTCACAGGCCCTGGATCGGATAACCACTAGAGCTTTAAGGTTTTCAGAATGTGCTTTTGGAATATCATGTTTGCTGGGAAGATGCTCTCTGAAAAATCTCGGTATGTGCCTTTTGTTAACAATATCTCGTTTTCCGGGTTTTCCCTTCTGAATATGAATGTGCTCTTTGTGTGAACAAGTGTTACATAAAGAAGAAGTAATAGGTAATACAACCAGAATAATTTCCTTAGTGAAACTGCTACAAGAATCCCCTTGTTGAAACTATTCTCCCAACTAAATAAATTTTTATAGTTTGTCACACATTTCGAAGTTGTGTTCACCCTAATTCCATTACTAAGACCAGATAAAATCAGCAACACTTTATCCTTCCAGTCTTTCAAATTCTCTTTAAAAGTTTAGATCCAAGGGGAAAGGGTGTTGAATTTTTACCTGCAGCCATCTATCTCTGTGGGGTATATGTTTATTCAGAATGCAAAATATGCCCCAAGCTGAGCTCTAAGATAATTCATACATACTGTTTTTTTTTTTAAATTAAATACTTCTGAGCTAATATAATCATTTCAAACAGAAGTAAAAATGCTTATGGTCCAGAAACTAGATTAATTCTGCTCCCTGTACCCTCCTCCATGTGCTGTTTATGTGGTGAAATGCTCGGTTTGTTCTGTTTGTTCAGACCTTGTGTTTGGTGGCAGAGGCATTTTGTTCTCTGTTCCAGACAACATCTGTCTGGTACAAAATCTCAGCCAGTTCCTAGGTTACCTGGGCAAAGGAGACCATGTCAAATGCCCTCAGAGGCCCAGAAATTAATTCTGAAAACACCAACATAATCAGCTCTCTGGGGCCCAGGTATAAAGATTAAAATAAAGAGCTTGCAGTTGTCTAAGGCAATGATCTTACATAAATTTCATGCAAAAGAAGAGGCTACTTGAAAAAGAATCTGATTTTTCCTGCCTTCCTCATTTCCTTGGACAGTTATATGACAGATTCTGCACACTGAATTTCTGAAGCAGAATTGCTGGATCAAAGGGAATACATTCTTAAATATTGAAAATCAATTTTGTTGAAGGGTAATTTACATACAATAAACTCAGCTATTTAGAATTACAATTTAATGAGTTTTAAAAGATCATATAAATATGCAGACGTGTATATGTACACCTGCCTATGACACTCTATCCGTGAAGCCACTAGCGTAATTAATATACAGAATATTTCTGTCACCCAGAAATTTCCCCTTCCTCTTTGCAATCTGTCCCTTCGTCCACTTCCTGCTCCAGACAGCATGATTTGCTTTCTTTGCCAGAGATTGGCCTACATTTTCTACACTTTTTAGAAATAGAATTACACAGTGCATACTCTGGTATCTGGCTTTCTCTGAGATTCATCCATGTTGCTGCACATATCATTAGCCCTTCCTTTTTCTTGATGAGTAGTATTCCAGTGGATGGACTGGATGGTAAGGGTATGGTACAATTTATTTATGTATTTATTGGTTGACAGACCTTTGGGTTGATTCCCGTTTTGAGCTGTAATGAAAAGCTGCTGTGAGTATTTTTGTATATGACATTGCGTAGACATATGTTTTCATGTCTCTTGGTATCTAGGAGAGTAATGAGTGGGTCATATAGTAAAGGTATGTTTAACTTTATATGAAATTATCTTTTTTAAAAAAAAGAAAAGAAAGAAGTATCTAGTTTTCAGGGTAGTTTACCATTTTTTCATTCCTATCAGCAATGAACTCTTTAACTTCGGATAATTATTACCAAATTCCTCTCCAAGATAACTTTACTAACACGCTCCAAAAGTGAATAAAAATATCTATTTCCTGCACTCTCACCAATGCTGATTATTAATCTTTCTAATCTTTGTCAATCTGATCATTAAAGCAGGACAATGTATTGTTGGGAAATGCATTCAATTATATGAGAATCACAACGTCTCTTCATATGCGTATTTGCCATTGTATGGTTCCCTCTGAGAATTATTTTCATATCTTTTTCTCATTTTTAAAATGTCTCATTCCTGCTTTTCTTAGAGCTTTTTTCTTTTAACATTAAGACTATTATTACTAATATTTACATTTTGATCTTTGGTCTGACTGGAAGATATTCTGAAATAAGGAGGGAGTAAGAACCTATAGAAAGAGTCCTTAGACAGGCCTGAGGCCTGGTGCTGCCAAGGGAAAGTCACATTAAATCGACCTTTAATATTGTTTGTCTTGCAGTAAACATCCAGGGAAGTCCAAGAGCCATTGTAAACGAGTTACTTAGACTGGGCGAATACCAAGCACCGAGCCAGAATTTCCAGAACAGTCAGGAGGGACCAAAGAACACAAAGACTCCTTAAAACTGGAGGGTGTGTGCTTCTCCCGCCAGGAGAAAGGTAGCCTCAGTATGTGTGCGCTCATGTGGAGCCTGTGGGACTTGGAAGACCTCCCCTGGGACCATGCTCCTCTGAACTCTGCCTGGTTTGGCCCTGTTGTTTTCAATGTGATGCATTCCAGTATCACATGCCATTAAAGAAACTTTATACCTTTGGTGATATTTATTGGCATATTTCCACCAAGCACATCACCCTCCCATGTTGGAGCCTGCTTGCCCCAAAAGGCGAGCCAATTGTCCATGTATACCATCTGGTGAATAATCTAGCTTCTCTCCTGATTCGAATTCTCATTTTGCGAGCTCTATTTCATTGCCTTGTTTTTTTACTGCAATACCCCTATGTATGCATTAGTTTGCTTTCTCATGTATTGTAATTGTTGGTAAGGCAAGTCCCTTCCATTACCCTTCTCTCAGAAAATTCCTGACCATTCTCATCTTGCACATTTGTTCGTCCAGATACTCCCAACCATAGAACCCATTCTTGGAGAAGCTTTTCTGATAGAGCACTTGTAAACCACCTATGTGTGGTCGGTAATAAACTCATAAATACTTGGCCACAGAGGGCTCTTTGGTCAATGCTGCTGTGCCTGGCCTTGGCAAAAGCAGGTCAGGGCTATCAGGTGGGCGAGGCCTGGGACCTGGCTTGGATGTGGTGGACACTTAGTAGAAGGAGATCAAAATCAGAGGAATCAAACATTTTCTGTAATAATGCATGGCATGTTGTAGGAGATCGACAAATGCTTATTGAATAAACGTTAATGAATGCATAACTACATTATACCTCCACTCATGTAATAAGACGATGACTTTCTGTCATCATTTTCCTGTATATTTCTCTAATTCCTTTTTAAATCTAGCTGTAGTCTTTATTTCCTGAATAATGTTCAATATGAAATTGTTTTGCTCCCTAAAATTTTAATGGAATCATGTATGTGAAGCTTCATTGAATAAAAAGTTAAAAATTAGTTTGAGATTTAAAAAAAAATCGTCAATGGTTAGAAAAAACAGGAGTTCTATGGTCAGAGTCTGGCGTCCAGGCAGCAGAATGAGAAAGCTGAGTTTATGGACATGGGAACACAGGCCAGGGTGTGGGCAAAGGATGTGGGCACAGAGGTGTCACAAGCCTTACACACAAAGTTTGATTTTTTTTTAAGGATAAATTTCAATATGTGATCTGTGTAAAAGATGCTAAAGCAACAGTAACAGAATGGAATTTATATTTATAAGAGGCGTCGAAGCCAAGAACTTCTAGTTCACCAGAGGCTGTGTTTATGCGCAGTTATACTTCATGAGGAGCTGTGGGTCCCATCTTATGTGCCCATAAAACAGTGTTTTACCAGAAAATGAGAGTCCCAAGGCCTGATACTTATTTTTTAAAAACAGATTATTGTAAACAATGTAATTGACAAGTTTGAGTTTCTTGGTGACAACACACAGAGGTCAACTGAGGTCACACGTAAGTAGCAAAAGCCATGCACTGAAAGGATAACAGGTAACCATACATATAATGGGAATATTGAGGGACAAGGCTCAGGAAATGGGTTAGAACAACAAAGGCACCAGAAGCTGGGATCCTTGCCAGAATCTGCTGAGAGGGACAGTCTGTGTAGGACACTGTCCCTGCCATCTGGACCCCATAAGCCTGGATATTCACCACAGGCTCCTGGATGCTTTGCTGCCTCAACTGGGGAAAATCTCTCATTGTATCTTCACTTCACTCCTGGGGGGTCAGAGTTCCAGCTCCCAGAACATGATTGGCCAAGCCTGGGGACATGCTCTACTCCTGTCACCAGGAGCAATGACAGGGAATAGCTGTCATTCTCTCTGTTTCGTCATGAGGAGTAGGACCTCTCATCTTGTGACATTACTGGAAACCAGGAGGGATATTCAGATGCAACACAATCAAGGAAAATCTCTCATCTCAAGATCTTTATTCTTAATCATATCTTAAAAGTCCTTCTTCCAGATTACATAAATATTCACGGGTTCTGCACAGATTCTGGGCATTAGGATGTGGACACCTCTGGGGACCATTATTCTGCCTAACATAGTAGAAATACTTGGTGCCTTTTTTTGTTTTCTTTTGTTTTAGTTTTCAACCTTTGTCATGATTCCAAAACCACAGGAAAAGCCCCACTCAGCATTTCGTCATATGTTCCTCTTCCAGTATAAGACATCTTCCAATAAATAATATCTATTCCAGGAGACTGTCATAGGAATACATGGCATAATGCAATCTGAAGGGCTTAGCACATGTCTGGCATACAGGAAGGACCCAACAAACGGTACCATTGTTATCAGGAGTAATTCTTACATGAAAAGATTGTCAGGACCAACGTGGGGGTGGGGTGGGGATGGGGGTGCAACCTGTGCAATCACACGGGCCCACTCTCAGAAGAGCTCTGCCCTTGGCTTAATGCTCTGCTGTCACCATCTGGAAATTCTCAGTACTTTTTCAACAAGGGACCGCATCCTTCCATTTCGTACTGAGCTCTATAACTTAGAAAGCTGGCCCTGGAGATTACTCCTCATTGGAAATCCACTTACAGGCAATTTCCTGAATTCCCAGCTCCTGCCGAGCATCTTATAAAGCATGGTCTTGGTTCAATTTCCCCAAAAAGAAGATTCTGAAGTAAGGATTTAGAGGCACATAGTTTGTTGGGAGATGGTCCAGGGAAGGTGTGGTGAGGGAGTCAGGCAGTGAGAGAGAGGAAGAGGAAGAGGAATAGGGAGCACATGGTGAGGGGGGCACTGAAGGGGAGACCAGAGGCCCGGCCTCAGGACACCCAGGGAACAAATATCTCAGAGTTGTCCCTTCAAGGATGGGGTGAAGAATCAGGGGTATTTAACCACCTGTTCCCCTCCCTGACTGGTCATGTTGCTCCTGGGGAACTGGTCTCCTGGCTCTTCCATCTGCCTCAGGTATGGGTCTGAAGCCCTCTGGCAAAAAGACCCAGGGGCTTGAGACAGAAAACGGTTGATGTGTGTGGAAAATGAACCCCATCCCATGTTCAGTCCTGGGATTATTCTCTCACTTCAGAACACACTGATGGTTGAATCATTATGGTCTATGGGAATAACTCTGAACTCAGAGGCAGGATAGATCTGCTTCTGCTGTGTGGGCAAGCCAGGTCCTTCATCTCCTTGAGCCTCTTGCACCATCTGTGAAAAATGAGAGTTGGATGATGTCTGAATTCCTTCTATTCTCAATGTTCTATTCTAATTTGTCTCTGTAACTAGGAATTTTAAGCCTGGGGGAGGAAAAATGCCAATCCACCAAACAAGTAACTCATTAAAATAGAAGAGTCTCATTAATTTTTTTTTTCTGAAGAACTGAATTCTTAAAAATAGGGAGGCATACTGAATAAGAGAGCAGGAGCAGCTGTTCTGTTTTTCTCTGACGATAGCATGAAAGGGACTGGACTTAAATGGTGCCAAAAGGAATTTATTTAAATGAGACATTTTTTTTAAAGTTGTGAGACAATGCCACGTGTTCCCCAGGGAGATTTTGGAAGCTGCTATCCGGAAAATTATTTTAAAGGATTTGTTTTATTTTTGTTCTTTAAAGTGTACATCTATGTTTCTATTCAGCCATTTGTATGTACACTATACCTCATCATAAAACGAAAAAGAATAGCTAGGTCTTTCTAGGAGAAAATGGCGAATAAGAGGCAGACATTACTAATTAATTATTGCTCTCTTCCTGTCCAAGCCCAGGCAAGGCCTCATAATTTATCTCAACACCACGATCCAAGCAGCAACTACCAACCACTCACAGTCAGTGAGTGAGTAGTCCTCTAAGGTCTCCAATGATTCTGGGGTCTCTTCCTGTGATGATGGTTATGACTTTTTCACTGGCACTCATGGGTGACACAAAGAATTTGTGCAAAATCCTATGAAAATAACGTGTTCCTGAGCCTCCTCAAATACTCCAGCCACAGTACTCCAGCCTGCGAACTTCAAGACTTAAGAATGATCTCTTCTTATTGAAATGCAGATTCCAGGACCCCACCCCCAGAAATTCTGATTATTATGGGAGGAGGTCCAGATCCTGCACATTGCCAAGAGATTCCGACACAGCGATCATGTGGTTACACCCTGAGAAATATTGTCACCGAAGGCGGGAGGTAAGACGTGGGCTCACGAGACAGGTGCGGGGACCTGTGTGGGAAATACGTGTTCCACGTTTGCCGCTCATTTCTGGGTTGTTCCTGCCAGTCCCATCTGGAGTTCTGTTTCTGGGCCTAGCCAGGATTCTGCCTCATCTTTCTTGGAGAGAAACAAACCCTTCTTTATTGGGTCCCCAGGCTGTCTCTCAGGTCAAACTGAGACTCCAGAAAGCCTTTCTTCAGATTGCTTATTACCTTGTGGCTTTTTTCTTAATTGTCTCTGATATTTCAGAGTCATGTCGCTGATCCGTCCCTGGATTTTATTTGCACGTGGTTTTCCTTTTCTTAATTCACACGTGACTCTCTCATAGTGGGGCACATTTCAGTTTCACGCATTTTTGTGCTCACTAGTTGTCTATTTCAGGCTCCTACGCATTCATATTTACTCTTCACCCTCACGAAGAAGCCTGAAAACAGGAATGAAAGCCAGAATATTTGACAACTGGTCAGAGTCAAAATAGAGTTCAAATAGAGACAACTGGTAGAGATTCTACCAGCCGGAAGAGACCTCAGCTCTGAAAGTAACTGGTGCAGCCCATATAAGTCACATCTCACCTGGTGCCCCAAAGGTGTCCAGATCCTAATCCCCAGGGCCTATTAATGTTAAAAGGGATTTTACAGAAGTTATTAAGATTCTTGAGAGAGATTATCTTGGACTATCTGGGTGAGCCCTGAATGTAGTCACAAGTGTCCTTATTAAGAGAGAGGAAGAGAGAAGGCGATATGACTGTAGAAACAAACTACGATGCTGCTGACTTTGAAGATGGAGGAAGGGATGTAGGCAAGGGATGTAGGCAAGGGATGAGCCAAGGGATGTAGGCAGCACAGAGAAGTGGAAAAGTCGAGGAAATGGATTCTCCCCAGAAGAATCCAGCCCTGCCAACATTTTAACTTTAGTCCAGTGAAGCTGATTGTGGACTTCTGACCTCCAGTTTGTGTTGTTCTAAGCCACTAAGTTTGTGGTAATTGGTTACAGCAGTAATAGGAAACTAATACGCCTGGAAATATCCAACTGAAGATGGCCAAGAGAGGGCCCAAGGCATGAGAACGAGCCATCACATGTTCTGGCAGAGCTGCACTGTGAAATGCAGCACAACACGGAGACTGGGAGAGGCTGGGACTGAGAGCTTCAGATCCACTGGGAAAAGACGAAGAAGGGCACGTGAAGAGTAGGACATATCCAGAAAAGGATTTGGTGGCCAAAGTCAAAGCAAAACTGTAATCAGGTCCTATACACATCCTTTATATTACTAGAATACTCTTCTATGCATTTCGGAGTATGACTAATGCTGAGCACAAATGCTTGCTTGCCCCTTGATTGGTACATGATATAGAGTACGAAAGAAGTCTAGTCTGCTCTCCTCCAGGTCTCCCATTCTCTTCCCACAATGCATGCAGAAATTTTTTAGTACTTTTTAGAGTCTAGAAATGGTATTGTGCAAAGCTGGCATGCCCTCTGAGACTCTCGTGGAGGGCTTGGTGGACTCGTCAGGGATTCCCAGCACCAAGCACTCCTCTGCTGCGATGCTCTTAACTCTTGACTTTGCTTGTGGTACTCTTGACAAGAGATACTAACAAAAGGGCAGACATATAGATCAGTGGAATAGAATGGAGAATCCAAAAGTAAGCCCTCACATTTATGATTGATGAATTTTTGACAAGGTTACAAAGATAATTCAATGGAGAAAGAATAGTCTTCTCAACAAATACCATTGAGACAACTGGATACTCATAAGCAAAAGGATGAATCTTTATCCCTACTTCATGCTATATATAAAAATTAACTAAAAATGGGTCATAGGCCTAAATGTAAAAGGCAAAATTATAAAACATTTAGAAGAAAGCATAGCATCTTTGACCTTAGATTAAGCAATGGTTTCTTAGATAGGACACCTTAAGCACAAGCAACCAAAGAAAAAAATGATAATTTGGACTTCATAAGAATTAAAAAATACTTAAAAAGCAACCTGCAAAATGGGAATAAATATTTGCAAATCAAATATCTGATAAGGGACTTATGTCGAGAACATATAAAAAAACTTATAACTCAAAAAACATAACTCAAAAATGATAAAAATTTAATAAAACCTTATGACTCAACAAAATGTTAAAAACTCAAAAATAGGCAAAGGATTTAAACAGGCATTCTTCCAAAGAAGACATATGAAAGGCCAATAAGTACATAAAAAGATGTTTAGCATCATTACTCATTAGGGTAATGCAAATCAGACCCACAGTTTCACATGCACTAGGAGGACTAAAATAAAAATGACAGAACTGAAAAGTGTTGGTGAGGATGTGGAGAAATTGGAACTCTTACACATTGCTGGTGGGAAAGAGAAGTGGTACGGCCCCTATGGAAGAAGTTTTGGTAATTCCTCCAAAAGTTAAGTATATGGTTACAATTCTTACAATTCCACTCCTAACTACATACCCAAGAGAACTGAAAAAGTACATCCACACAAAAACTTGTACATGAAGGGTTCCTAGTAGCATTATTTATAATCACCAAAAAGTGTAAATAATCTAAATGTTCATCAACAGACAAATGGATAAACATATTGTGATATTCCATATTACCACAGGCATGAACCTTGAAAGCACCATACGAACTGCAAGAAGCAGACAAAAAAGCTACATATTGTATGATTCCATTTATATGAAATGTCCAGAATAGGTAAATCCATAGAGATAGAAAGTAGATTAGTGGTTGTCAAGGGCTGTGGGAAAAAGAGATGAGGAGTAACTGCTAATGCGTAGGAACTTGGGGTAGGGAGAGATTATTAAAATCTTCGATAATCAGATAGTTTTGATAGTTGCACAACTCTGAAAACATACTAAAGATCACCAAGTTGTGTACCTTAAAAGAATGAATTTTATAGTTTATAAAATTCATCTCAATGTAGCCGTCATTTAAAACAAAGAGAAGTTAGATGGTTCATAGAGTTATTGAAGGAGCTGAAGAACAATGTTCAGGAGGAAAGAGTTAGAAACAGCTCCATAGAACCTGCTACAGAATTCGTCCACCAAGACCACCCTGTCCTGGCCACTGTGTCCTAGAGGCTGCATGTAGCAGTGCCTCAAGGACACTGCCACCTTTGGCCCAGGAAGTCAAACTTGCTGCCACTCTAGATGGTTCCCAACTTAAAGTCCCGGGTGGAGGGTCTGGTCAGAAGGTTTTAGGCCAGGTGCTTATGCCCTGTTACAAGGCAGGCTGGAAGAGTGAATATCAGTATCTCGATGGAAATTTGTATGATGATGGATATTTGGCCACCAAACTCATAAGTGGAGAATTTTAAACACAAGAAAATGGGTCAGATGCTAAACCCTCATAAAAGAATTGCAAATGACTCCTACAGCATCAGATTTTACTTTGTGACTTTTCTGCAGACTAGAGCCAAACAATCCTAATCACAGTTTCTGTCCTTTGTCTCAATTATTACTTCCTTGCCCCTCAGCTGTCCCCTGATAATTGTCTACACTGAATCTCCATTTGCCACCAACCTGCATTTCAATTGGCATAACCGAGACATTAGCTCTTAGGGTTTCATACTGTTCCAGAGTATTTAATTTTAACAGGAAACTATTGAGAACTAAAAAGCTTTTATGATAGAGAAATCTGAATAGTGTAGTGAAAAAAAGAACAAACAAGCTTTAGAATAAGGCAGTCTTGAATATCAATGTCAATGCTGATCTCCAGCAAATTTCTTACTTTCTGAGTCTCAGTTTCTTTATCTGAAAATGGCAGTAATGTTTACTTCTAGGGTCATATTTAGTGTGACTACTGAACAGGGTCATATTTGTAAAGCCCACAGCACTCTGGCCAGCACGTAGTAGATGCTCAGGAAATGGAGCTGTCACAAGAGCATGTGGGTGATACTGAGACACTTCGAGTAGTGCTGGAGGCCAGGAGAGCAGAAAGGACATCCAAAGTTATTCTGAGGCCATTTCATAAAAGCCCTTGCACAATCAACCTTATTTTTCTTTTTTTTGGTCTTTTCCAAAAACATGCTATACTTATTTACATGTTTTTTTTTTTTTTGCTGACAGATATACTACAATAAGTTTGATAATAGAAAAATAAGTATATATATATATATATATATATATATATATAATCTATAAAACAACGTACATTTTTATTTAGACTCAGAATCAAGCCAATGCCTTTGTTCTTACATCCTCAGCTGGTAGGAAGAATCATCCTGTTTTCAAAATCTTACAGTTTCTAATTCATTTAACATAACCAAATAATAAAAATAAATTTTTTTATTGCAAGATTCTATTAAGGAAGGTAAAGCATGTGCATTTTGTAATGGTTCAGAGGAAAGACTCAACTGATTCTATATGAAGAAACAGAGGATTTTGAATACTGTAAACCATATAGCTACAAAGATGGCCTTTAAGAAAATAAAAACCTACCACTAAGTGCTTCAAATAATACATGCATTCATGCAAATGTGATGAGATCAAAACTACTACTGATGAGATCAAAACTACTTTCTCTTTTACTTCATGTTTTCCATGTGGGAAATGATGAGGTTCAGAACATGCTACCCCAAAACGTGACCCCTTGGTATATTGAATATTTTAAGCTGAAGAAACATGAGGAGTGACAGGGACAGGAAGGACTCTTTGACCTTCCTGGGGAGCAGGTCATAGGTCCCTCATGAAAGGCGCCCTCTCCACACCTAGAGGAAATACACGCCCTTGTCTCCAAGACAGAGGGACACAGAAGAATCCAGATGGGTCCTGGACAAGTTTCCGCAGTTCACGAAACCGACCTCAGGCCCTTTGCCCTTTCGTATTTCTCCACAACTGTCTGCTCTGCGTCAAACTCAGGATAAAAGCCCTCGGGCTGGACCATTTCTCTGGGTCTTCATTTTCTTATGAAGGCTCCTGTGTTGTGTAAAACTTATATTAAATAAATTTGTATGCTTTTCTCCTGTTAATCTGTCTTTGTCAGTTAAATTTTTTCAGACCGAGCCTAAGATAATCAAGATGATCGGGGAAACCTATTTCCTTCCCAACAGAGGAATCTGGGCAAGACTTCTGACTTATAGCATTTTTCTACCATTCACTTTTTGCCCAGGACACGTGAATGCACACACACGACACAGAGAGACAGACAGACAGACAAACAGACTTGGGCTGGGAGATGAAAGCTTTTCTCCTTGTATAAGGGATTTAGGGTGGGAATGGGTGTTATCACCCCACTTGTCGGAATGAACTTGGCCTGAGGAGGAATAAATACAGAAGACGACCTGGCCTGCTTTCTGGCGGGGTGCTCACTTTCCACCCACAGGCCCCTCCGGCCTGAGACTGAATTCTGTTCTTTCTCCGGTGGCCCCGGACTTCCTCTCAGTGTCAGTGGCACTTCCTGTCTCCCTGGCCTCATTTCTACCCTGAGAGCAGAGAGTTTCCTATGTCTTCTCCCTGTGACCATGCCGGCTTCCAGATTCTGTCAGGTCTGTAGACCGTTCTTCTGGCCTGTCCTTTGGCTCTAGTATCTCAGAAGACATTTTGTTACTTGATCATAGCTCCTGCTTCCCGCAAATGCCCTCAAGTCTGGTGGCAATGCTCTCTCCCTGGTTCCTGCCTCCTACAAGGTCCTGCCTTGGTCACCCTGGTCCTGGCAGCTCACTGTGTCTTTCCACTTCCCTCCTCTCTAAAGTTCTGGCAGGAAAAATAAGAACAAAGGGGCTAAATGGAAGGGTTAAGAACTCTGGAAGACAAAAGGAGTCTTTGTTGTCATCTGCCTTCTCCTCGGGGCTCTGGCCTCTTTGAAGAGCTGCACCCAGACACTGTAATGTTAACATTCACCCACTGATCCATAGCACATGGCCCTCCCTTCCCCGCCATCTGTGCAGCAACATAACTGCCTGGCTGTGCACACTGCAGACTGTAAATAAACCACTAGTCTCAACTTCTGAGGGAAAATCAAAGCACAGAATTTATGCTAATTCCATTCCTAACCCATTAACATGCATACATTAATATGAATCATGTTACTGCTCCAGCTGTTTCGTTGTCACAAATCATCTTTGGTGATAAAAGCATCAGGTGTAAAGAACCAAACAGCCCCTCTCGTGACCCCTCGACCTCTGGCAACACAATCTTGCTTAACCATAGTGGAAAACCTGGTTTAGCAACTGAGAATTTAAAAGCCCCCAATGATTCAATGGCCCTAAAATTAATATTAACTGTGACGTTCCAAAGAAAACGTTAGAAACGACAGGCGATGGTAGCTGGACGAGCTGGGGATTATTTTAGAACTTGAATCCCAGACACTCAAGTTCTTACACTCCCTTGGATCAATGCACGTCACTTTTTAATGAGTATTGGATCTTACATAATGGCTGAGCAGATGGGCTATAGCCACGATTTTGTGCACATGTAAATTATCTTCTAAATGAAATGTGCTAGAGAAAGATACACCAGGCTCAAATTTCCAAACACAGAGCGGAAAAAACAGCTCACTAAAGCCCCATTATTTACTCAGCTGCTTTTCAACGCAAGTGTCCTAGCCAATGTTTTGAAAAATCTATGCCCAGGCTCAGGACCAGGGAGAGTTAAAGGGTACTGCAAGGCTCCTCTCCTTCCCACGCCTCAGCAAGCCATCTGCAGAGAGCAAGGACATCGGCTATTGCTTGGGTATAGTCCGGGGAGGTTCACATTCTAATTCTTTCTTGTTCTCTCTTTAACATATGTTGAATTGAGGCATAATGAACATATAATAAAACACGTAGCCCTCAGATGTTCAGATGGATAAATTCTGACAATTGCATATGCACATGTAACCAACACCCAAAACAAGATAGTGAACATTTTCATCACACCAAAGTTTCCATCCTGTCCCCAGCCGGGAACCTCTGATTTGCTTTCTGTCCCTGTGGAATTTGTTTTGCCTGTTCTAGAATGTCATAAGTAGAACCACACTGTAAGAACCTTTTTGTGTTTAGCTTCTTTCATTCAACAGAATGTTTTTGAATAATTCCTTCAGGTTTTTGCATATTTTCAATATGCTCTTTTTAATTGCTGAGCCATGTTCCATTGTACGAATATACCACAACTTTGTTTATTCATTTATCTGTTGATGGACATTTGGATTGTTTCCAGTCATTGGCTCTAATACAATGGGGAAAGGAAAGTCTTTTTAACCATATTACTGGAACAACTAGACATATATGTGGGAAAAAAAATTGAAACTTGATCGCTATCTCACTCCATATACAAAAGTTAATCCAAAATGAATCATTGACCTAAATGTAACACCCACAGGCACACAGCTGTTAGAATGAAGCCTAATAACTTCATGACCTCGGGATGGGCTGAGTCTTCAGACAGAATACAAAAGCACTAACCATTAAAAAAAACCAGTAAGTTAGATGCTATCAAAATACAAAATTTCAGCTCCTGTTAAGATATCATTAAGAAAATTAATAGACAAACCACAGACTAGGAAAGCATACTTGTAGTACATAGATCTGACCAAGGACTTGTATCCAGACTATATAAAGAACGCTTACAAATCAGCAACAAAAAGACTAACAATCCAACGTAAAATGGCAGAAGACTTGGACAGAGGCTTTACAAAAGATGCACGAATGGTCAATAAATCCACAAAAAAAGGTGTTCAAAATCTTTAGTCATCCAATTTTTTAAAATTCTTGTATGAAATTCATCTGGTCATCCATTCAAAGCCTTTCTCATTTCGCTGTATTACAATAGAAAGACCAGACATAAAATGCTAAACAGATGTGGATTCTGTATGTGAAGACTAAGTTCTCCAGCCCCCTCAGGCTACCTGGTTTCTGCTTAGTAATACAAAGCATTTTCCAGAATTATGAGGTGAACATACCTGCAGCTGCGAGAGCCCTTTGTGTGTGTGGCTCAGTGCTGCAAAAGGAAAAAACTCAGAGAGCTCACGGGAAAAGAAGTGGGTGGCAAGTGGGCTGCAGGGAGAGCAGGTCAGCCCAGGAGGGAGGGAAAGTGGTGACAAGGGAACAGGGCCTTCATCCATGCTGGCTTTAAGGTCTGCCCTGTCTGTCTGTGCAAAGTTCAGATTTGGTGCCGCTTTGAAAAGCAGACCAAATCAAAACCTCCAAAGGGCTAACTTGCCATCATTCACCATTTAAAAGCAAAAACATTAGAGCCTCAAAATGCTTCTTTCATGGGACTGAATTTTAGCTTTCCTAAAGAATCACAATGTTTATAATTCATCAGTGCAACTACTGATACGTGCACCCACTGTGTCAGGCGCTGTTATAGGCATGGCCAAGGTAGGACTGCATGGTACACGTCATCGGCAAGCTGGAGAGATTCCAAACAGGCTGCGTTTCATCCCATTTGTCAAGCGTTCGTACCTCGTCCTAAAAAGCAGGAGGCTTCTCACCGCACAGGGAGGGAACCGAACAGATACAGAAGTGCCTCAGGCCCCAGGCCTTCCCATCATTAGGAATCTGCCATCCACAGGTGTGTCTTTGTGTCACTCTCCGAGTCTGGGAAACTGCTTGGGTAAAGAACGAGCATTTTATTTAGATCTTGATTGGACTCAGATTGAGGTTAAATTCAGGTGAAAATGGTGTCTGCCTTCTAACGACATGTAAAGGACTGTGGAATGGGTGGAAGTGGCAGAAACGGGCTAAGAAGGTGGGAGGCTCTTGAGAATGGTGTTCACAGGGGCACAGCGACATCTAATGAACCCTCATCATTCAGGTGTGAGGGCTCCCATGTAAATAAATTTATCAGGTAACTAATCCTCGTCTATTTAAAAGCAGGTTTTAAAAAATTGTAATAATGTACGATAATTTTCACCCAAGATATGCAAAATATCATTCCAATCAGTATGCAATGTATTCACAAGATATCTTACATCCTGGTCTGTTCTTTTGTACCAAGCTTTTAAAATCCATGTGTATTTTGCACATAGGCGACTGCCCAAGCGCTCAGCAGCCACACATGGCTCAGAGCCACTGCCACATTGGACCGCATAGATACGGCACCTCACTGCTCCTGATTGGCTGGTCTACACTGCTTTTGCATATGCATATTTTCTTCTCAAGATTTCAACTCCTGAAAGGGAAGGTGGATATCTACTTACCACTGTGACTGTCACCGTGCCCTGCCCCAAAGGGCTGCTTATCAAACTAAAGTGCATTGAATAAGAACTTGTTGATTAATCCATCATCTTATGAATTTTTACTCAGAATGTTACAAGCCTGTAAGTTGTTATTTCATGACTTAAAAAATATGTTTTTCTCTGCTTGGTTATCTTGTGTACATGCTGAGCTGCTTTTTCTGCATTTTATTTATTTGTTTTCAAGGCAGGTTCTATTTCTCCTGTGAGTCAAGAATGGATATGCCATCCCACTCCTCTTCTCTGTCCCTCCATGTGCTGCCTCCTAGGGACAGTGCTAGGGTTGGGGGACAGTGGAAGTAATAACAAGGACAGATGTCACCTGAGTGTCCTACACTTGCCCGATAGAATCCCCTGGAGTGCTTGTTAGAGACCAAGATCGTCAATAAAAGCAAAAATGTTTAATGTTTCATCACTTTAGTTGAAAAACTTTCAAAGATGAAATAATACTTTAAGTCTATTTTGGGGCACAGGTCTTCTCAGTCCAAGCATTTCCGAAATGTTTAAGCCCAACGGTTTATAATGAGAAATTGCTTCCACCAAATACTCACATTATCTCCGCTCCAACCCTGTCTTGCTAATTGTCAGGAATGAACACCCCTCAGTGTGTCCCCCAGAGAGTTCTGTGAACATCCCACTTGCCCAGGTGCAGGTGCGCCTACACCTGTCTTGGGATGTCGCCCCACTCCTCCCTTGGCTGCTCACCACCTGGAGAGCTCACTGCTCCATTGTGCACTTCTGCCCTCTGCTGGTGACCCCTAATCATAGCACCTCTCTGGGACCTTTGCTACTTCATTCCAAAGAGGGACCCACCTGACCTAGTCTCCCCAAAGCATCTCAGGGGCTAGGTGCTCACTTTCAACCAAACTTTGCTGAATTGTGGTTCAGCGAACAGGAAGAAGAAAACACCACCCAAGGAACCACTGATAACTTGGAGTAGTTGTGCTATATGTTCAGCTTCTAGCCTGGGTCCTCCTCGGAGTTCATAACCCGCTTCCAAATATAACAACGGCTCCTGCATTTCTGTACCTGAGGTTCAGAAAAACTGACAGGAAAGTGCAGATAAAAACGGGACTTTTCCTCTCCCCTTGTCTAAGTTCACCTCTCACATTCTCTCTTCCTGACCTAGCATCGGGCTAGGAGGACTGACAGCGGGAATGGTCACCCATGTCAGTGAAGTCTCTCTCCCTTCATGAGAGCTTGCATTGTGGTCTTGAGTGAGACAGAAGAAATTACATCAGAAAGTGGTAACCCCAACCTCCCTGTGTTCTGGGGTGTTCAGACTTAACATGACCCTGCATCCAAGATAGAGCTATTTCCTTTGCACAGTCTTTCTTTCCTTTCGTGTGAGGTCAAGTTTAAGTCTGCAGAGCCCTCCCGTTTCCACAGAAACTCAGATCTGGAGCTCCTGCTTGTTCAAGAATATCCACAATTCCCAGGAATAGGAAATATCTTACAGACAGAGCAACCTACTCCTGGCTACGAAAAACAAAATCTCTAAGAAAATAACAAATCTTCTTTTAAAAGACACTGAGTTTGCAAAACCAAGAAAAAGCTTAAATTCTCAGTCTGAGAAATCTGTTTGGACCAATCCAGGTTTTCTCCCCAAACAGCTCTATGTGCCACTAGCTCTATGTCTTCTGTACCTTTACCCAGAGGCTTTCTGTAACAAAGGGGCAACCTGCCTCATAGGAAGAGAAATTTAATATCCACCTCATAGGAAGTAAAAACCACACCTATGTTTAAAACGATGCTTTTACAAGCTACTAAAGCCATAAAGGTTTCCCAAAACAGAGGACAGTTCTGGTCAGGGCAGCCTGTTTCACTGGGGTATGATGTAAGCCCAGCACGTTCCCCCTTACTCCCCTGCACCCCACACAGCTCCAGCAGAGACAGAACAGACTTCACCCCTGCGGATGACTCAGCGTCATTATGAACATCAATTACCACTCTGTTCTAATACAATGATGCCTTCAGGGAAACTGGGCTGGGCAGGTCAGTTTGCCCTGGTATCAAATGGCCCCACACAACTGTCCTTGGGTTTGTATTTCTTGCTCTGCTTTCCTTCTTGCTGCTGTGGGTGAATCTGCTTGTGAGAACACATCTTCCCTTCTCATCCTTGTGGGCTGAGCACCCTGACATCTAAGCTTAGTAGAAGTGTTTCTAAATTGAGTGTATGTATGTATTCCAGGTGAGGATCTTGGGTCTTCCATCTGAATAAATGCCATGTTTAGTTTCTTTCATTGTTTCTCTTCTTTTTTTTCAGTCCTGTTGCTGATATTCATTCATCCATTTATTCATTCTACACAGATTTCTTACACGTGATCCTAGCCGAAAGGCCAAGAAGCGATCAGCGCATGTTTATTAAGTGGTTACGTGTTAGGCACTAGCGCAGTGGTTCTCAACCTTGGCTACACATTGGAATCACCTGGAAATCCTGAAAGACTCCCAGAGCCGTGGCTTCTACCTCCAGGAGACTCTGATGTAACTGGTTCTGAGTATGACGTAGACATTGGGAGTTTTAGAAGCTCCCCAGGTGATTCTAATGTGAAGCCAGGCTTAAGAACCACAGCTCCAAAAGCTAAGTGATGTCGTCAGAGGTCTTCAGTGTGGACAGTCCGTGTGAACCCATGATCTTCCTCCCCACGTCCACCTCCAGGAGGCGTCTTTGATGCTTTACTTTACCTATGCTCTTTGCTGTTTGGAATAGTCGAGTCTTTAAATCTGCTCTTTTGGACCTTTCTCTTCTGAAGAAGGTAGTAGAGAAATGAAAAAAATTTTGGACCAGAATCTGATATTACTGTGGACAATAACCATTCAATAGTCACTGACTTGAACTCGAATCCTGGTATTTAAGAAGTCTGAGCCTCTTGCTGGAACAGAATTTCACCTTGAGCTTTAGAGGGCACCGTCTGCTCCAAACAGTGCTTTTTTCTTTATTTTCTAGGCCTGAAATGTGGGGTTTCTCTTTGATCTAGAAGTCCAAAGACAAGTATTCTAGCTCTAGCATTGTGATTGCTTGCTGTGTCACCTTGGGTAAGCCACTTAACCACTCTGGGCTTTAGATGCCTCATTTTTAAGTTTTCAATAACACATGTCATTAACTTTATTTTACAATCACAGGCTTGTTGTGATCATTCGTAGGAAGAATCATCAATGCATTTTTGGGAGGTAAAAATGCAACAGAAGTATCACGAGGTAACATCTCTACTGTGAGTCGGTGTTGGCCTTTTGCTTCTTCCTCTCTTTTCCACAAGTTTACCTCTAGTTTAAGTCTTTAAAATCAGATACAGGGATTATTAAAATTTTATTTCTGAGCGTCATTTTAGTATCATACTAAAATTTTGGGTAGCTTTCTTTGGTATTAGATCTACTTGGGATTAGGACGGAGAAAGTGTGAAGGGACACAAACAATGTCTTAGAGAAGCTGAGTCCGGCCTTCTGAATGGAAGATAGAAGTTTCCAGGAGCTGCTGGGAGCCCAGACGCCTCCCCTTGACACCTGCTGCTCACAAGGGAAGCGTACCCAGCAGGGAGCATGGCCCTGCCCAAGGTGGAGTTGCCAGAAAGAGTCTTTGTAATGCAATCTAGGCTGGTGACAATACAGTCTATTGGAAACATGTTCCAAAGTTCTCCTTGTAGAAAGGACATCCCTCTTGTAGGCCAGGGGAGGGCTAGTGGCAGAGACGAATGCTTACAGTGACAGATACCCAGAGCTGACAAAGGAAAAGGAGAAAGAGAAAAGCGAACGGTCACTTTGCCTTGATGCCATCCCATTTCCTTTCTCCACTCCTGCATCCTCGGGCTCAAGGCTTCCCTCTCCCCTCCGTATGGCAGCTGCGACTTCTGCATCTCAAGATTTCAAGACACAAATGGCAGCCGAGGTGGGGGAAGTGGATGGCCCAGGATCCTGTTATATCTCCTCCTCTTGCTGGGACCTGAAGCAGAGGAGATATTAAAGGATCCATACTGTGGCAGGAGAAGGGAGATAGAAGCAATGGGAAGAAAGGAGTGTACCCTTGAAGGGACACTGTGGCAGCCATCTGAGGGCACTGCCCCAACCTCCCTTCAAGGGAACCTGCCTCTTCTACACCTTCTGATCTGCCTCAGTCCTCACACTGAGCTCCTTCCCTCTCACCAGCCACTCCCTGCAGGCTGCCCTCAGCCAGTCACTGCACCTGGCCATTCAAGCCTGACACCGGTCTCCCTTTGCTTTCGTCTCCCCATCTGCCTGGCTGCAGCTCCTCCTGTCCAGTCCTTCTTCCTGCCTTCCCTCCTTTCACAGCTGTCACATTGGGGTCCTGCTCCAAAGGCTCTCCCCACCTACCCCTGTTTCTGTTCTCTTCATCATTCATAGACGTGTCCCCAAAAAATCTCTTGCATGTCTCATTCCATCCTGGCATCTGCTTCTCAAAGGACCCAAACTGACACAGATTCTCTGGGATGGCCAAGAGAATGTCTCTAGAAGGCTGTCCCAGTGGATGTACAGAGTGTTTTCCCATCTGCCCATTCATAATTGCCCGTCCCATTGTACCACACAGAGATACTGCCCACCCACCCAGAATCTTACTATGAATATTACCCTAGGGGTATTAAAAACATCCCAGGTGCCAAACAAAAGGAGAATTTGAAATGTCAGCATTGGCCTCATTCAATCAAGACACTACTGTAGGGGAGGACAAAGATTTCCTTGACCCTCTTAGAGTCCCTGGCTGGGTCTGAAAACTACACTGGCCAAGACAGATGAACAGGAGAAAAGCTTACAAATTTATTTAATGGAAGTTTCACATGACACAGGAGCCTTCATAAGGAAATGAAGACCCAAAGAAATGGTGGAACCTGCGTCTTTTTATGCTAGGTTGGTGAAGAGTCCACAGTCGTAGATGAAGGGTAAGTGTAATAAACTAGGGAAACTCAACCAGGCCTGTTTGTTCTGATTCCGCTCAGTGTCCCTCTTGGCGATAAGGATGCTCTTTTTTTTCCTCCAGGTGAAGGGAGGGCACCTTCACATGAGGGTCTTATGACCTGCTTCGGGGGACGGTCAGAGACTCCTTCCTGCCTCTGTTGTTTCTCAGATTCCTTCAGCTTAGAATATTCAATATGCCAAGGAGCCACGGTCGGAGTATCCTGACCCCAACACTACAAACTCATGGTAGGTCTAGTCTTCAGTATATTGCTGTTAAGTGTGAAATCATGGCATGAGAAATGGGAAAGGAATGATGTGGGTTCACAAGGAGAAAAAGGTGGACACACCCGTCAAATACTGCTATATGCCAGGTAACTCACATTATAATGGCAAGGGGCTCCTGGTGTCTTCAGGGGGTGTCTATTTAGAAGAAGGACATTTTTCTAGGCCACAGGACAACTTTCAAGGAGGCCAGTTAAGCTGGACAATCTGTAGCCATACCTCCTAAACTCACCCCTCCCCAAATGGAGTTGAGAAAAGAGGGAAGCATGGGGGAATGTGAGCTCATGCTGCATCTTCAGATGCTGTTGGAGAAGATAATGGGAGAGATGGGATGCAAAATCTTGATGGAGAACCTCCACCTATGCGGAGGTTTTAATTGACAGATGGATCCAAGGTTTGATTACTTGATGTAAAGAGATCTTCCAGGACAGTCACAAAAATGGAATCATTCTCTGTGAGCCCCCTGCATGTGGTGAGCTCCCATTAAATATGTGTTAATGCATTGGTGTTTTCACCTGGGAAAGAAGGGTTTGAGCCATGCAAAGTATTTTTAACGTTGGGTAGTGGCGGATTGTTTTGATGTCGTCCTGACATTTGCTTCACTGAGAGCCCTGTCACTGTCTCAGGCAGCTTCCCAGAACCCCTAGGATTGGCACAGAACTCTTTTAAATCAATGTGGGTGCTGGAGAAAGGGTTTTCTTTTAGGTTTTAAGAGCGTCATCTCTATACATTTGTGGTGTGCAGTCCGTTCTGAGACCGTCAAATACTTCGAATAAATGGCTCTATGCTTTTCTTTTTCTAAACTTTTCTTTACTAATCTTTTTACTTATTTATTTTCTCAGCTCTTCTAAGCCATTTAGCATTTTCTTATTATCCACTCCACACACACACACATACACACGCACATGCACACGCGCGCGTGCACACACACACACACACACACACACAGAGCATGCTGTCTGTCCCTCATAATTTGGTGCCGGCTGCTATATGACTAATAGGCAATTATAGTTTCCTCTTGAGAGTCAATGAAATATTAAATATTAAGAGTCCTCTGATTGGGTACAAGTGTTTGGGTAATGATTTTAATCATGTTGGAGCTAAAAAAAAAATAGTGACCTACCACAATGCTTCCAGGACAGAGCCAAACCAGGGTCTCTCCTGACTATCACAGGGAGTGCAGAATCAAATCTAGGCCTGGCTCTGGCACTGATCCCCTATGCAACCTCTCTGCCCATGGAGCTTACCCCAGCTGTTCTCTCTGCCTAGGGCTTTGTGCCTCACCTTGACACCAGACTATTTTCTCCTGAGCATCAGATCCCAGCCTTCATATCTTTCCTTCATAAATGTCTTTGCTGCCCCTGAGTCTAGTGTAGATGCCCCTGCTTCAATCCCCCAGGTTCTTATCACCCATCACCCCAGGCACTTATTCATTTATCCAAGTGGGAAGGGATTGGGGACACAGACACACAATGACCTTGGACTGGATACAGTTCGACCATGATAAGTGCACTAAAGAGGAAGAGTGGAGTATGATGACAAGATCACCAAGGGACATAAAGGAGCTGACCTCAGACCTCAGGTCCCACCTGAAGGGGTGAGAGCCCTGTGCCCATCTTGCCCAGGGTCCTGCCCCACGGCTCTTGATCTGACCCATTTTTTAAACACTAGACGTGTGGCCTACTGAGTGCCAACATGTGAGGTGGCTCTTCTCCCAGTCCAGGACTGGCCTTGCCAATCCTAGACGCCGTCTAGCCCGTGGTGGGCACCGGCTTTGTATTAGGGAGTTTAGGAGATTTCTTGACAGGGGTGAGCAGCAGGCAGAGTGAGGTTAATTACTGAGTGATAGACAGTCAAGAAATGCCCTGTGAAGCTAGGACAGGAAGCTAAGGAAAGTTCTGGATGTTTACAAAAACTGTTGGGGTTCCTAGTTTCCCTTTCAATGAACACTAAAAAGATGGTGGCCAGTGTCCATGCTTGTGCCATACAACTCTTCCCCTGACCACATCTAATAAAACCACTCTAACGAGGATGAAGCTAAGTGGGGCTACTGTATTCGGTCTCCTGGCCACAGCTGATTGGGCCAGAGGAAGGGCCCCTCCCAAGGTGAATCTATCAGAATGTTTCTCCAGGTTTTCCAAACTAGAGCTGAAGAAAGGATCCAAGAGGCAGGCCCTGGCTGAGCAGAGGAAGCCAGTCTGCAAGAGGAGAAAATAGGAGAGAAGGAAGTTGTTGTGAAGAAAAAGAGGCATAGACAGTTGAAGAAGGGGAGAGAGAGAGAGGCTCCTGGTATTATTCAAACCCCTGTTTTAGGTGTTTCTGAGTTCCAGAAGGACCCTCCTACTCCTACTACGACTTGGTTGTTCAATTCCTTAAAAAATAAAATCTTTCCTTTCTTTAAACTGGATTCAGTTGGGTTTTTGGTACTTAATATCTCAAAAAGTTCAGATGAACATAGATTGTCTGCTACAGGGCAAGAGACATAACCAGGACGTACACATAGCTCCAGGCGATTACACCAAAGACTCAGTGACATCATCGAGCTGGGTCTCTCTCATTTCAGTAATTATTCTTTCAGAGAAATTATTTGAAGATGTTATTTTAAACAAACTATCTCAGAGGTAGCTAAGGTTTACCTTTACTTTTATTATAATGTTAATTCAACATAATTTAGCAAATATTTCTTAAGTACCTATTAAATATCTAGAACATAATCTTATTCTAGCAATCTGAGGGAAGGCAATGGCCAAAAAAGACAAAATTTTCTATTCTTTATTCTAGGTGGGGATAAATAAACTTGAATTTGTACAAGCACACATATCTAAATGTGATCTGCTCCACCTCCTTCTGCTTTTAGCTCTTACATAAACTGTATGTAAGCTATAAAACCAAAACGCATTTACAAATTTTTTAAAAGCTACACAATTGATCAGATTCAAATTAACAACACAGTTTCATGTGGAAAATGATATCGTGTTAAAATTAAGTTGCTTCCATTAGGTTTAATTGTAGAAAGATATAGCTTAGAGTCTGGTTCTATAGTTAATCTTGTTTACATACTTG
Organism: Macroglossus sobrinus; assembly: GCA_004027375.1. NCBI lineage: Eukaryota > Metazoa > Chordata > Mammalia > Chiroptera > Pteropodidae > Macroglossus > Macroglossus sobrinus. Next base: position 196,681 of record PVKZ01002379.1, read on the forward strand.
TTCTATACGTAATAATGTTAATGATTTAAGTGTATTATAAGGAACTGAATAAATACATCCAAGATTCTGCTAGTTTAGGATATAAGACCTCATACTTATTTCAAGTCTCTTGCAAGCAGAATCCAAATGCCGGTTTTCGTTATGGGGCACCTGATTACTCTGTAAAACCATCCTGTTCATCCAAAGATAAGGCTAGCCAGATTGCATCATTAAACTCAGCAAAAGACAATATTTTTTTGCCTAGTTACTAACAGTTATTCCTAAAGAACTGTTTTGATGATTAGTATGCAGAGAGAAGCATAAGCATTTTCACCTGTGGTGTGACAGTTGTAACAAGTATGAGCAGCTGTTCTAAACGCTTGATGGGTATCATGGACCAACAATCCTTCTAAAGAGGTACGGCTGCCAGTCTCACTTTATAGATGAGGGTAAGCTGAGACACAGAAAGATTAGGTAACTTGCCCAAGATCAGATACAGAGGGAGTGACAGAGCTGGGATGTGAACCCAGGCGAATCTGGCTTCAGACGCTCCCATCCAAAACCCCCCCATGGTGCTGCCATTGACTATGGTGCCAACTACCACAATGTAGGTTCTTCATCATCTAGCACAAGGACTGTGCTGGGTGCCTGACGTGACTCCCTGCCTACACCAATGTGCTCTCTCGGAACGACTGAGAAATGTTCATTTACTCATCGAAGCTCTATGTCATTTGGCCTTCTTTGGGCTAATATCGATTAAAAAAGCATTTGCACATTTTAGAGCTAAAATTACATAGCTCGGGGATCTACAAACTATGACCCATGGACCAAAGCCCAATTTTGTAACTAAAGATCGATTATGAACACAGCCACACCCATTCAGTTATGTCATTTATGCTTTGTCTATGGCTACTATTTGCACAAGAGGGTTGAGTTATGGAGCTACAATAGAAACCACATGGCCCTTCAAAAAAAACTGAAAATATTTACTATCTGGCCCTTTACACAAAAAAGTTTTATAGCTCATAATCCAAATGAAATAAATCGTGTTCATATCATTTTTTATGGACTATCATCAAAATCAGAACATGTAATTTCTCATAGAGAACTCAGGGGGCTTGGATGCCCGATTGAGAAACATTTGAGAAGTTAATTATGAAAAATGCAGCCTTTGGGTATTATAGTGACTTTGAAAGGCAAAGCACAGCAGGCATTCCTTTTTCTTTGGAGGATTCGTAAACCGAATGCACTTCCCAGCTCTGAGGGTCCGGGGTAGCTCTTTGCACACGGCAAGCATATTTCCAAATGAACTTACCGGCTCTGAGGGGCCCGGGTAGCTCTTTGCACATGGCAAGCACGTTTCCACAGCTGGACTAGGACCTGTAGTGCCACCTCCCTGACAAACGTAGGACTCAACTCCCTCCTCACTGTGGTTGAATGGGGCCATGTGACTCATTCTGGTCAACGAGCCATGAGTGGAAGTGACAGGTGCCTTTCTGAGCCAGAGCAAGACCCTCCTGAGCTCTTTTTCCTTCCAATGCAACAACTGGAGACATTCAAGATGGTGGCTGTCCCATCAGCTAGGGTTCCCGAGTCACCATTATCAACAAAGCCTACTTACCAGACCCCACGGATACTTAGCACAAGCGAGAAATAATAGACCTTTGTATTTGCTGGCGAGGGCTGTCTTAATGAAATACCACAGATTGGATGGCTTAACCAATAGGATTGTATTTTCCCACAGTTCTAGAGGTGAGAAGTGTGAGAGCAAAGTAGCAGCAACATCGGTCCCTTCTGAGGCCTGCGAGCGAAGGGTCTGTTTCAGGCCTCTCTCCGTGCCTTATAGGTGACCGTCTTCTCTCTTCCTCTTCATGTCTTCTACCTTCTGTGTGTCTCTGTCTCCAAGTTTTCTCTTCTTATAAAACACCAGTCATATTGGATTAGAGACCATCTTAATAACCTCATTTTAATTCAATTACCTCTTACAGACCCAATCTCCACATTCTGAGGTCCTGGGAGTTAGGACTTCGATATATGAATTATTTTTTGTGTGGGGTGGGGGGCAGTACAGACATCATTCAGACCATAAGAACCTTTATTATTTCAATCTTCTGAGATTTAGGATTGTCTGTTACCACAGGATAACCCAGACTATGCTGCTGGATACAAAGGAACAATCACATGTAGACTCAAAATGACAGCTTCTTTGAGTTATCTGTGCATATTTATGGCCCTATTAAAAACCACATCAGGGAATTTTTTTTAAGTTACATATGTCACAGCCATGAATACATTAGCCCAAAGCAGTATTCTCAGAGAGGGAATATCTTTTTTTTTTTCCATTTTAGGAAGCTGAGGACCAGAGAAGATAAATCTTTCTTTCCAACAGACAGAAATGTCCCAGCCCCAAGATGACTCCCAGTCATGTGCACATCCCAGGTGACATGGCCACCTTCCTGCCTCACTAGAATCCAAGATGGCCACGCTAGTCACCTGGGCGGCATTTCTTCCCCTTGAGCCAGACTTGTCAGTGACTCCACAGAGCTTGTCAGGCCTCTTTGACGGTTATGAACTCTGGATGCCTCTTGCTCACTGAGAAGTTATCCTCTGACTTGTGACAGACTAATTCCTTAATCACTTGTTTAAGTTTTTACACTTAATATTAAGCCTCACATCCTATTTCTTCATGGTAATGAGACTGTTAGAAAGCTAAGAGGTGGTGTACTCCCCCAGGTAAAGTCCTTCAGGTTCTAAAAGAGGTTTACTAGGGAAGGGACATACCCTCTGTATCAGTTTCCTGTGGCTGCTGTAACAAATTATCACAAACGTGGTAACTGGAAACAAAAGGAATGTATTCTCTCACAGTTCTATAGGCCAGAAATCCAAAATCAAGTTGTCATCAGGGCTGCGTGTCCTCTGAAAGTCTGAGAGAAGAATCCATCCTTGCCCCTTCCAGCTTCTGGTGACTCCTGGCATTCCTTGTCTTCCTTGGCTCTGTCATTCCAATCTCCGCCTCTGTCTTCACACAGTTTCCTCTCATGTCTCAAATCTCCCTCTGCCTGTCTCTTATAAGGATGTTTGTCATTGGATTTTAGGCCCACCTGGGTAATCCAGGATGATTTCATCTCAAGATCCTTAACTTATTTACATCTGCAAGGACTCTTTTTTCCACATAAGGTCACACTCACAATTTCCAGGTATTGGGATGGGCCATTTCCTTTGGACAGGGCATAGGCTGTGGTTGAACTTGGCCTGAGTCATCATTCAACCCACTATACTCTCTCTGCGTAGCATCAAGAAAACGTCTTCCCAGGACAAGTGTGGGATGTAAGTGAAGTGTGTGCTCAATCTGTTGGCTCCCTTCTTCACCTGTTTGTCTCCTCTTAGAGGTGACTCCTCTTTACTTCACAGCCCAGGATCCTGATGCTCACTGACTAATGCAGTCTAAGGTGTCAGGGGCTTAATATGTGGTCCTCCACAGATATTTGCCGTTTAAATTTGAATAACAGTAACGACAAAGCTAACACCAGTAAAAAAAAAAAAAAAAAAAAAAAAAAGTCTCCTTGTAAAATTATGGATGTTGGAAAGCAATATATTCCTGGATGGCAAGAGAAAAGTGGAACAACAGAATTCTCTCCAAAAGGTTTACACTTCCTACTAGGCTCTAACAGATTCTATTGTTATGATAATTTCTGGGACAACTCAGAAAGCACCTGGTCAAACAGGTACCTAGTTTGAAGCTATGTGGCTATATATGATAGATAAATAGATAGATAGATAGATAGATAGATAGATAGATAGATAGATAGATACATACATACATACATACATACATACATACACACACATAAATACATAGATACATACATACAGACAGAAATACATAGATAAAGATTTGACAGAATTAGTACTCAACCTCAATAAGCTAGATTGCTAAAATCAGGAAAATTAAACTTAGCAAGGATAATACTAATACTACTAATGAAACGCTGTCATTTATTTAGTGCTTACATCTGGCTAGACAAGGTGCTAGTTTCTTGTAAATTTTGCCATTTGATTTCCAAAATCAGCTATACATGTGCAGGACAGGGAAAACTTATTTAATTAAAAGTGGTTCTCGAAGTTTCAGTCAAGATGACGCAATAGGTAAATGCTCACTTCTTCTCATGAACTCATCAATACAACTGAACTACAGAACAACCATATTGAGAATCACCTGAAATCTAGCTGAACAGAAATCCTACAACTGGGAACACAGAGAAGAAGCCACCTTGAGACTGGTAAGAGGGGTAGAGACCAGCAAAACAGTCTGGTCCCCACACCCATGCATGGCAGTTGAGAATCTGAAGGAAATCTCAGCTGTGGAGGTTCCCCTAGAGGAGTGAAGGGTCCTGGCCCCACACTAGGATCCCCAGCTCAGGTTTCTAGTACTGGGAAGAGAAGTCTCCACAACGTATGGCTGTGAAAACCACCAGAGACTATGGCTGAGATGGAGAGCTCCCTCTTTGGGGGCCCACGTGCAAACTTACTCACTGATGGATTCACTCACTCTGAGCTCTAGTGCTGGGACAGCAGCTCAAACACTGCCAGGGACATATGAGGAGAAACTGAGTTATCTGGCTTCAGGCCAAGGGCTGGAAGGACAACTTTCTCCCAGACAGAAATGTGGACAGAAGCCATTATTCCTTTGTTGATACTCTCCCCTGTCTCAGTGAGCAGACACAGGCAGCTGCCATGTCTGACCTGGCTAACACTAGTTGCCCTGCTTAGTTGATTCCCTGAGACCTGGCCCCAACTTGGGTAGGTTGCCATTGAAAGCAACTTACCCAAGCTGCTTTCAATGGCATTTCCTATTTTTTGAAGGTTCACAAAACACAAACAAGCAGTATCTGGCCTCCTTACTGAACATCCCTAAGCCCAAGACTAATGGCCAATAGCCTCAGTTTGTGGTTTGGCCTCTCAAGGCACATCCAAGCCCATTACAGGTGATGGCCATCTGTGGATTGCTTGGTGGCTCAAGGCAGGTGGCCTGGACAGGGCACGGGCTGTGGCTGAACGTGGCCTGGGGCAAGGCCCCTCCCAGGAAGCCCAATCCTGCATGCCCATTGGCTATTTGGTTTGAACATCACCAGAGCCATATCCAAGGACAATACACTCAAAGGGCAGACTAGGAACCAGAGTCCTGCTACAGTACATCCTGATTCATAGGGTCAGCTGCTGCACAACAGCTCCTCCACTATAGTCATGGCCAAGCATCACAACCAATCAGCCCAAGGGTTAATCCCTCCCATAGACATGCAAACAGCAACCAAGTCTCAACTACAACAGGAGGACACACACAACCCATACAAGGAACACACCTGGAGCATTTGGCTCAAGCGACAAGGGAGACTGTCACTGGACCCCATAGGACACTCACTACATGAGACCACTCTACTAAGACTGGGAAACACAGCAGCCCTACCCAGTACATAGAAACAAACACAGGGATGCAGCCAAACGGAGAGACAAGGAAACAGGTCCCAAATGAAAGAACAGAACAAAGCTCCAGAAAAAAAGAACTAAACAAAATGGAGACAAGTAATCTACAAGATGCAGAGTTCAAAACATTGGTTATAAGGATGCTTTGTGAACTTAGGGGGAAAGTAGATGACCTCAGTGAGAACTTTAACAGAGAGATGAAAAACATAAAAAGTGGAGATAGAAAACATAAAAAGAACCCAGTCAAAAATGAAGAATACTATCACTGAAATGAAGGATACCTTATGAGGAATCAATAGTAGATTAGATGAAGCAGAGGCTCAAATCAGCGACTTAGAAGATAAAGTAACAGAAAACACACAATCAGAACAGTGACATGAAAAAAAGAACCACCCAAAATGAGACTAGTTTAAAGGGCCTCCAGGGCAACATCAAGTTTACCAACATTCGCATTGTAGGGATACCAGAAGGAGAAGACAGAGACCAAGGAATTGAAAACCTATTTGAGGAAACAATGACAGAAAACTTCCCTAACCTGGTGAAGGAAACAGACACACAAGTCCAGGAAGTACCAAGAGTCCCAAACAAGATGAGCCCAAAAAGGACCCCCACCAAAACACATCATAATGAAATGCCAAAGGCTAAAGACAAAAAGAGAACCTTAAAAACAGCAAGAAAAACGCAGTTAGTTAACTGCCAGGGAGCTCCCATAGACTGTCAGCTAATCCCTCAATGGAAACTTTGCAGGCCAGGAGAGACAGACAGGCTACATTCAAAGTGTTGAAAAGTAAGGACCTACAACCAAGATTACTCTATCCAGTGAAGCTGACATTTAGAATCAAAGGTCAGACAAAGAGCTTCCCAGACAAGAGAAAGCTAAAGGAGTTCATTACCACCAAGACAGTATTACAGGAAATGTTGGAGGGACTTCTTTAAGAAGAAGAAGGAAAAAAAATTTTTTTAAGTTTAAAAATATGAATAAAAAATGACAACAACTATATATCTATAAACAATTACTTTAAATGTAAATGGATTAAATGCTTCAATGAAAAGGAAGTATGGCTGAATGGATAAGAAGAGAAGATCCTTACACATGCTGCCTACAAGAGACTCGCTTCATATGAAAGGAAAGGGATGAAAGAAGATGTTGCATGAAAATGGAAACAAGCAAAAAAACCCTATACTTATTCCAGACAAAATGACCTTAAAACAAAGGCTATAACAAGAGACAAAGAAGGAGGCAGTAATCCCACTTCTGGGTATTAATTTTAAGGAACCCAAAACACTACTCTGAAGGAACATGTAAACCCATATGTTCACTGCAGCATTATTTACCATAACCAAGATGTGGAGGCCACTGGGTGTCTATCAATAGATGAATGGATAAAGAAGAGGTGGTACATATATGTAATGGAATATTACTCAGCCATAAAAAAGAATGAAATCTTGCCATCTGCAACAACATGGATGGACCTAAAGGATATTGTGCTGAGTGGAGTAAGTCAGACAAAGATAAATGCTATATGATTTCACTTACATGTGGAATCTAAAGGACAAAATAAACAGAACAGAAACAAACTCATAGATACGAAGAACATTTTGATGGTTACCAGATGAGAAGGTGATTGAGGGGTGGGTAAAAAAAAAAAGAGAAAGGATTAAGAAGTACAATCTGGTAGTTACAAAATAGTTATAGAGATATAAAGTATAGCATAAGGAATTCAGTCAATAATGTTGTAATAACTACGTATGGTATCAGATGGGGACTAGATGTATCAGGGAGATCACTTAGTGAGTTATATGAATGTCTAATCACTATGTTGTACACCTGAAACTAATATAATATCATATGCCAACTGAAATTTAAATTTTTTTTAATAAAATGTAGAAGAAAACATTTTTAAAAAGTGGTTCTGGAGAAAATCTAAGGGTTCAGTTGACGACCAGCTCGGTCACTGAGAAACATCATCACTATGTGTGGCTGCAAAAGGACACAAATTTAGACTGTTTTCATGACACTGTAGCACCCAGATCACAGAGAGTAAATAGACCCCATTTAGCAAGAGGCTCCCTCTTGCACCCCATTAACTGACCTCAGGGTCTCAAGGGACACAAGATAAGGAAGTGCCTTCCAATGTCACAGTCTCTGATTTGTGAACAGAATATCTCCATTGAATCCTGGCTGGCTTCTTCCTCCTTGGAGAAAGCTTAAATATTCTGGGAGAAAAGCTTGAATCTTTCCCTTCAACTCTCTCTCCCTCCACACACCACGACCTCTGGGCTCCAGGCCTTGACCCCTGACTTTCTCCTGGAGCACCCCAAAGGCCTCCTCCCAACAAGAATGACCCAGCCCCTAAAGTTATAACCCTTTTCCTCCTACCCCAGGAGCCAGCTGCAGCTTTCCTTGCTTGAGCACCTCTTGAGAGACTGTAGGTCTCTACATGACAAGGACCAATGAAGACAGGACAAAAGAAGAAGTGAAGCAGCATCTGAAGAGAGGTGACCAGCGTGTGGTGGGAGCTGCCACCAAGCCAGGTGGGAACAGCTGGAGGACATGAAGATTTAACTTAGAAAAACTCTGGGGTCCCAAGAGCTAAACCCAAATAATGATAATTGTGACTGCCAACCATTGGATAAATGTTGGTTTCCAGGCTCCATCCTCCACGCTTTATGTACATAAACTTATTATGTACTTGTTAACTGTAGCCTTCACAAGAACCTTCTGAAAAGTCAATGCCCCTCTTTGAAGATAAGAAAATCAAGGCAATGAGAGCTTAAGCAACTTCTTTGAGGTTCAGTAGCTAAGTTAATGTCAAGGCCAACATTCTACCCAGAAAGATCTAACCCCACTCTATCATCATCAAAAGGGAGAAAATGATTTATGTTGCACACCAGAAGATAAATATAGCAACAAGGGGCCAACATGCCAGGGAGGCAGATTGTTGGCTCGGTGTAGGGAAGAATTCTGTAACCGTTAAAAGCTGCCCGGGAACCAGTGGGCAGCCTTGTGGCCCCCCAAGGCCCCCATCACTGAGCATCCAAGCAGAAGTTGACAACCATCTGCTGTGGAGGTATGAAGGAATTCTGCCCTGGAACCGAGGTCCGGCCAGGGGAACCAGGTGAGAGATATATGTGCTTTGTTCAATGATGCACTGACTGATTTGAAGCCATTTCATAAAAGCCTGGCATACTATGAGTTCCAAAGCCTGATAAACTCTATAGTAGTCGATGTCTCCTGACTCTTACCATTAAAACCAAAAAAAAAAAAAGCAGTTTTTGACCCTGCTCATTTCCTGGCCTGCTTTTCATATTAGAATTTCTCTCTCTCTCTCTCATTTAGGATTAATTTTTTAGGATGTTTATAAGTAAATATTGTATTGATTAGGATTAGTTTTATAATCATTACATTTTCTTTTCCTTTATACACAGAAGAACAAAGCACACTTATACTCTCTTTAGAGCATGCCTGAGACATGAGTAAGACCTGAATTCTCCACTCCTTTAAGGAATTTCTCCATGTGTGCCAAATACCAGTCCATATACTTTATTCTACAACAAGTTTTTGGTTTCCCAGGCTGTATGTTCTGTGCATCTGCTATAAGAACTCCCTGGCATCCTCTGCTGGATTATGGTTCTCCATTTTCCATGGTGTGAATGTCTGAAATGAAGGCCTAAGAACAGTGACACAGGAGATGGGCAATCTGAACTCAACAGTAATAATACAACTGCTAAGACTTGCCCAGTACTCACTATGCACCAGGTCCCTGAGCACTTTGAATATGTTATCTCATTTAATCTTCATCATAACAACCCATGAGGTAGGTACAATTCTAACTATTCCCATTTTAAAGATGAGGACACAGAGGCATGAGGAAGTTCATTTGCAAGGATCAGGGCTAGGATGAATCCGGGCAGTTGAGTTCTATTATCCCCACCCTTAATCCACACTCTCCTCCCTTGAGTTACGGGCCTTTCGATGACCAAGGAACCCTGGGTGAGTTTTCCACTTCCATGGACTGTGGCGTCCTCATCTGTAAAATGAAGGACTATTCAAGTGCTGTGTCACCTCTATCTCTGAAGTTCCAGAAGGTAGCATTTCCAGGCTGTGACACTGTGTTTGCATAAGGTACTACGTCACACCTGTGAGCTAGCCAAATCCCCTCAATTCCATACCTCATAGGATAGGCTCCTTAGTCTGTTACAGCACTCTCCATCGTAAAAATAACCTCATTTGACTCGAAAATCCCTGCCACAGTGTGGCTCTCTTTTTCTGTGTCAATGGCTAGTCATTTCTGTCACTCCAACGTGTAGCTGGAGAACCAGGGCTCAGCATGCATTAAAATGCCCTCTGTGAGCTAAGTTACTTATTAGCATCTCCTAACTTCCTCTGGGTAAACTATACCATTATTCATACCCATTCAATTCATTAATTCATTCATCCTATACACATTTATTGTGCACTTACAGTGTGCCAGGCACTGCCCTCAGTTCTCTGTTTATGCTTCTGTTTTGGTGAAATTGGATTTCGGTGGCTGTATTAGAGTTAGACCAGCTGCTATAACAGTCAATCTCCTTATTGTAATGGTTTAACAGATTAAAGTTTACTTCCTGTTCCGATAAAGTGTAAAACCGGTTCTGATCCAGGTTCTTTCCCTCCATGGCCCCACCCTCCCCTGGGGTGTGGGAGCGATTTATGCTCATCTGCCTGCTGGGAAATGAGCCAGAGTAGAGAAGGCACACCTTTCTCCCGGTCACCTTTGCCCAGAAGTGACAGTCACTTTGGTGATGCAGGCCTGGGGTGGGTGGATAGAGGTGGAGTGCTGAGATGTGTCACCCTAGCTTGTCAGCCTCTTCCCAGAGGACCGCCTCTCTCTTGAGTGGCAGCTAGCATGGCCAGTCTGTGGCGAGAATGCCAGAGGGCGCCTGTCGGGGGACAGCAGGTGTCTCCAGCGGAGTTTTTCCAGGAGGCTGAGCCTTATGTCGGTGACACTGACATCGCTCAGAATATATTTTTGGCAACTTGTCTTTGGAAATTACTTTTAAAAACAATTTGGGAACAAAAGCTCTTTCTTGGTAAATCTCTCAGTCCTGGCCACATGCATTCTTTGTGGGCTAATTCTTGCAAATGAGTCATGAGTCATTCAGAGTCCAGTCTGGAGCATAAAGCAGAGGCTCGGTCCCGCTGCTTTAAATCAAAATCAAAATGTCTCAAAGAAGTGACGAGACTGATTTCCTGCGCACACGCTGGATGGGCTCTGAAAGCAATTCCCTAAGAGGCGCTGAGCCCCCAGAGCGTTTGGGGCGAGGATGGAACAGTTTGATAAAGGCAGCAGGGGTGAGGAAGCTGTTCCTGGAGTCGGAGGATCTATTATTATTCAACGAGTAATCCTGGACAAGACCCGGGAACCTCTCTGGGCCTCAGTGTCCTCATCTGTAAGTCAAGGAGGAAGAGAGTGGATTAGATCACCTCTAGCCTTCTCTGACACTTGGGATTCTAAGCTAAAGCTTTCCAGCACCACCTCTCCTTTGCGCAGGCCAGTGCCCGAGGGTTTGTTTATATACCACCTCATCCTTGCTCAAACTTGGCCCTGTGTTTCTGGTTAGTTATTTACACACTGTCTGTTCTAAACTCAGAGAAGCCCAGGCGAGAAGATCATCCATCAGGGTGCTTGTGGGTCCCGTGTGACACTGGACAAGCCTCCGAGCCTCCCCCTTTTCAAATGCAAACCAGAAAAATACCAGTCCCCTGCCTGTGGCAATGATGTGAACTCGCACACAAAGGAATACAGTATTTCTAGCACAATGCCTGGTACAAGAAGGTCCCAGTCAGTCACTGTTCGCTGTCGGTTCGGGGTCATTTTGACGACTACCGTCACCCATCCACTTCTTGATCCGCTACGTCACATCCCTGCCGGTGATCTGCTGAGTGGGACCCCTCCGCCTGTCCTTTGAAAGAGGACTCACTGCTTTCCTTTTTGGATAGTGCCATTTAAAATTTTATTTTACAAAAAGTAATAATAGCTAATAATTTCCAGTCCCTGCTCCCAGCGTCTCTTTTCAGAGCCAACCATAAAAAGAAGTGTCTTCCATGTGACAGTCCTCAAATGCTGAAGGCCAGGTACAGACTTCCCAGAGTCTTCATGTTTGTAGGCTCTCAGTCGTTCCTCTGACAAAAATGAGTCCTTGTTCGTCCACAGTCCTGACTCCTCCTTGAATAGGAACCAGCTTGTCTTTATTTCCCTTAGATGGGGCACATGGAGTGAGCCGTAGGCGTGATTGGGCCTGAGCCCAACACAATACGAATGTCTCAGGGCCTTAACCTGAACCGTGCGCTGGAATCCTGATGCCCAAGCCACGCCCCAGTCCATTTACATCAGATTCCCCCCAGAGCTGACATCGATATTTTTTTAAAGCTTCTAGGTGATTTCAAAATGCAGCCACGGTTGAGAAGCATTATTCTAGGTGCTTGTTCCTGTCAATGTGATCTAATATTGTAATCAGTTTTGGCTAGTCTCATTCATCACAATGCTGAGTCACAATTAAGCTACTGTTAAGAAAAACCATATCCTTCTTTTTTTTCCACAAAGCCATGGATTCCCAGTTCTTTATTGTGTACTTGACTTTGTTACATCTCAAGTACAAGTATTTTAAACGGATGAAATTTTTTCTTTCATACAACCCAAAAGGTAGTATATATTTCTTAAAAGGGCCAAATAGTAAATATTTTAGGCCTTGCAGTCCATACAGTATCTGTCACAGCCAATCAATTCTGCCTGAAAACAGCCATGGACGATACGTAAACAATTGACATGGCTGTGCTCTAATTAAACTTTATTTACAAAAGCAGGCAGCGGGCCAGACTGGCCTTCACAGCGTTGTCTGCAAACCCCTGGTATAAGGGATCGATTTTATTTCGGTTCTCAGTTCTATCCTAGAACACATCAGCTATGCTTTACACCTTCTGTTAATGAATAAGTCAGACGATCACCCTCTCTGTGCTTCCATCTAAATCACTGATGACACTGAACAATACGAGTCCAAATCAGAGGCTATCAAAACCACAATGAGATACCACCTCACACCCATTAGGATGGTTATTATGAAAAACAAAACAAAATAAAACAAAACAAAATGAAAAGAACACCTGTAGAGGGAATGAAAAATTGTGCACCTGCCATGAAAGACAGTGTGGCAGTTCCTCAAAAAAGTTAAACATAGAACTACTATACACACACACACACACACACACACACACACACACACACACTCTAGCAATTCCACTCCTAGCAATTGAAAGCAGCCACTCAAACAGGTATTTGCACAGCCATGTTCATAGAAGCATTAATCACAGTAGCTAAAGCATGGAAGCAACTCCAGTATCAATCAATGGATTAAAGGGATGAGCAAAAGATTGTATATACAAACGATGGAACGTTATTTAGCCGTAAAAAGGAAAGAAATTCTGACACACGCTGCATGGATGAAACTTAAAGACATTACGCTCAGTGAAATAAGGCCAACGCAGAAGAACAAATACTGTATGATTCCACTTAGGGGAGGTGCTTAGAGTAGGCAAATTCAAAAAGACAGAAAGTAGAACAGAGGTTACCAGGGCCTAGGGGAGGTGGAGAACAGGCAGTCACTGTTTAACAGACAGAGTTTCAGTTTGGCAGGATACAAAAGTTCTGTAGGTGAATAGTGGTGATGGTTGCACAATGTAAATGTACTGAATGAACTAAACTGTGAATCTAAAAAGACTTAAGACGGGCACTCGATCCTTGGACTTCTCCCAAGTGTAATTTGTTTTGCTTAATAAAATCACTTCTGAAAAAAAAAATGGTTAAAAGAGTAAGTTTTGTTATTTACATTTTACCACGGGTAAAAAAAAAAAATCCTGAGGCCAGCTGCTAATGACCTCTCCCCAGCCCTCAATGCCTGAGTCAGGGCACTTCAGATATATCCATCCAGTCTGTAGGTTAGAGCAGGGAACAGAAATTGGTGAATAAGAATAAGTAAATGAGGCATGTAAAGTGCAACACAGAAAATATTGTCAATAATACTGTAATATGTATAGTGCCAGGTGGGTTACTAAACTAACTGGAGAGATCTCTTTGTAAATTAAATAAATGCCTAACCACTATGCTGTCCACCTGAAACTAATATAAAATAATATTGAATGTCAACTCTACTTGAAAAATTTAAAAAATAAGTAAAAAAGAAATGAGTGACCCTGATACTAAGCTCCCATCAACGTTGTTTTCTTCTCATTGACAAGATCATAATAGCTCATCAATGTCTTAGCGTGTTCTCTAATCTATTAGTATATCTATTAATTATCAGCTCAGTGACCTGTCAAGGAAGGAACTGGGGTTGGCTTTTCATCCTAAAGAAAGAACAGTTGGCGGATAAGGACTTGCTGAGCTGCTCCCTCTTGGGTCCGCTAACTCCTCCCGACCTGAACTCACAGACACTTACAAGGGCCTGCCGGGCCCCTTCTGACGAATTCACAAATGAAACAAGGTTTTCGTCTCTCGTATTTTTGCTTATCTCTGTGTATACAAAGCAAAATATCCACACGAGAGCCCAGCGTTACAGTATGGTTTGGGATAGTGAAGGGCGCCGTCTTCGTGGTGTGTAGCTCCCTCTAGTGTTTGACGAGGGAAAGGGCGGACAAACAGGCTTTGAAAACTTTTCTCCTTTATTTGCCATTTTTTGTACCACGATGTTATCATGCAATTTACAACGGCTATCCGTTGTACCTATAACATTTTCATGAAAACGTTCATGTGTTGATATGAAAACAGCCAGGACTACTTAAATTAACTGTCTAAAAATAAAGAAGGAAAAAGAAAGAAAAACTATGAGTTTTTTGTTTGTTTGTTTTTTTGTTTGTTTGTTCTGTTTCCCAAGACAGTGTTCTATGGTGATAAAAAAACCTCTTATGACATAGCATTTATTAAGGAGCAAAATTAATTTCTGTTCGTTCCATAAACCACCCCCCTTCCATTATTATCCCACAGAGTTCCATAATATTTCTTACGTTGCCATCCTTTTCCTCTGCAGGTAGAAAACCACAACAGATCTGCTTTAAAGGCAAAGTGTTCACAGCCCAAGCCCTTATCCTCTAAGGCATGGTTTGAACATTTTCCTCTTAAAAAGAAGTTGCTTACTCTTAATATTTTTGAAGTTACAAACTCTTGAAAAATAATGAAACTGTAGGCCCAACCCCCTTCTATGGCCTCACACACATACTCACGCAAAAGTGCACACCCAGCTCTGGTAGAGTCAGTCTCCCCAAAGTCCATTCGCGGACTGTAGATTCCGGGTTAAGAACCCAAAAGGGGCCAACATTCCCTTTGGTCTGAGACCGTGGAGCCCACTGAGCACGAAGCTCGGCCCCTTCCTCAGGTGTGTGCAGACAAAGTGCGATGGAGTCGTAACGAGCACTGCCTTTCCGAGCCAGCAGTTCCCCGTTTCAGAGTCGCTCACAAGCATTCCCTCGTGATCCTTCCCAGCCACCTGGTAAGACCAGTGGAGGCAGAAGCACTCAGTGCAAGGTGATAGCCACCAGGGAAAGTATGAGAGAAAGGCAGACAGAAAACAAAGACTTTGTCATTGTCATAACCGAATCTTTAGAAACTAATTGCCCTTCTTCTCCATACTCATGTTGCCATCTGCTGGTGGCCACAGCGAAGGCAAACAAGGGTAGGAATTGTCTTCTCTGCCTTGGGGAGGCGACGTCCCCGGAGGCCATGCTCGTTCAGTGGAGTAGCTGAGTATACTTACTCGGGTGTTTGTGGGGACGCCCAAAGGCCAGCAACTGAGCACCAGGCCTGTCACTAAACGAAAGGGCGTGTTCTCAGCGGGTGGGACATCCAGCCTACTGAAAGCGTCATCATCTTCCCACCACCTCTGAGGGGGCCCACATCAACTTCAGGGCAGCTGGGGCTGCCCAGGGAGCTCCTATCACAGCCCTTCCTGTGCTGCCCCACAGTCATCAGTTATGTGTCTTTATCTCTCACTGGTTTTCTTACTTCTTAGGCTCCACGTGTAGCACAATGCCTGATACATAACCTCAGTTTCAAACTCTACTCAGGAACCATCGTCTTCTGTGTCCATCTAGGTCCTCCAGGAAACAGATGCCAACGTGAGATTAAATCTGTTAAATGTGTTAAAAAACAAATATTTTAACAGGGAAGCCATTCTGGTGAGAGGAAAAAAAATAGGGAGGGAGTTCCATGAGGCTGGGAAAGCTATCGGACATGATATAAAGCTAAGGTAAGTGAAGGAGAATGGGAGAGGAGGGGAGGGGAACATTCTTGGATTGTCATGTCATCTAAGGAAGGTTCATCAAAGCTGTGGGGGCAGAGCAGGGAGGCCCTGAGCCAAAGTCAGCCATCTCAGGAACATGTACCCCTAAATGGGCCAGCCTTAATGTCCTCGCCACACTCATCCGTCGGCCCAAGGTAAGTGTGGTCCTGTGCAGAGTCATCGGCCAGTTACACCATTGGAGTTGGGGGTGTGCAAGTACGTTCTCGTGGCCATCACACCATCCATCTCACTAGCTTGTTTCAGTCCTCCAGCCTCATTCTGACCTTCCGTTTACTAACCCCACTCTTCCACTCTCCATCATTCCTTTGTGTCCTCATCTCCCTTTTCTCACACAATTTAGATTTCAAGGCCCATCCCTAGAATCGATCCCTTGTAAACACCCTTCACTCGGCTGACCCCTCACCCTGAGACACTCGTCTGGTCTAGCAGACACTGATAGATGGCTCTTTCCCACAACCCCCTTTCTAACGGGACCCTCATTCCATTCATGGTGCTCACCACGCTCTCCTAAGCCAGTGAATCCCAAACTTTTTGAGGGTCACAATCACCTCAAAGGCTCGTTAAAGCACACATCGCTGGGCCCCACACCTGTTCTGATGCAATAGGTCTTGGCAGAGGCCCAGAAATTTACTTTTTAAGTAAATTTCTTAGGCGATGTTCCTGCTGCTGGTCCAAAACACCCCTTCGACCACCACTGGTCTAAATCCATCCCAATAACCCCACGACCTAACTGAAGCCAGCCAGTACATGGCGTTCCCACAGTAAAAATTGGGGATCAGAAAAAGAGGCCTTGCACCGCCTGTCTAGTGAAAACGTTTCTTTCTCTCCCGCTCTACATGAATGAGGCAGCAAGTGGACCTAATTGCCACCCATAGTCATACCACGAGCAAGGCGCACACCGTAAGAAGAAAGGGATACGTGGACAGCAGAGTAGAGGAGGAAAAGAACCTGGATTTTTGATGAAATCTTTGAGCCGCAAAATCAACCAGCCCTGGAGTTGGACCTTTCTCTAAAATTCCCTTTAAGTTAAATAATTCATCATATTGTTTAAGCTAGTTTGAGGGAGGTTTTCTGTTACTTGCAATCAAAAATATGCTAGCTGATACAACTAGGAAAAACCAGACCCGGGTCTAACTCAGCTTCCTTGGCTTCCTTTACTACACAAACCATGCTAAATTGAGTTACTTCAAAATGATGACCACGACACTCATGTGGTACCTAGAAGGCCCATCAACCTTCCTACAATTCCTTAAAACATTCCTTTCCTTGCTTTCTTTGATGGTTAATTCACAATTTCTCCTCTCTCTTCAAACCACCTTCATTTCTCCCCCATCCCCCATCCAACAGTGTTTGCTCAGTACGTCCTAGAAAGGTAGAGGCAGTTAGAAAAGAACTGCTTCATCTCTACCTCCAGGCCTCTCACTTGTCTGGGTTGGTACCTGCAAACTCCACCTTCTCTCCCGGTGGAGATGAGGAGGCTTCCTGCTCTCACCGGAAGCCAACCCCTCCACTTGTGTTTTAGATTTCAATAGCTTTCTGCTCCCAAGAACTCTGTTCTTGCAGTTGTCCCCTTCTCTCGTACCATGTAGATTTGTGCCTCAACCAGATAATTCCCTTTGGCAAATAAACATGATGAGAGAATGTGTCTTTCAGACAATGTACTCTCTTGACTCCAAGTCCCACTTCAGCTACTCCCTCTCTTGTCTGCTCTCATTCCCACTTCCTGTTAGCTCTTGAACCTGCCCCAATTGGCCTTTCTCAATGTCTGCCATTCTAGTGAATTAGCACTTTTCAAGGTCATCATCACGTCCTATGGTGAACTATGTCAAAGGCAATAGTCAATGTTCAATCTTCACCTAACTAGATCTTTCAGCAGCAATGGACACAGTTGACTTCTTCATTCTCAGAACAGTTTAAGGCTCTATGAGTCTCCACCCACTGCACTGACGCCTCCTCCAATACCTGTTCCTCCTCAGCTCAACTCTAAGTACTGACATTATAAAGACTTTTGTCTTCAACTCCTTCCTTCTCGGTATCTATAGCCCCTTCCTAAGGGTCTTTTCTAGTCCCAAGGCTTTGTATATACAAATCTATAACTTAAGATGATTGTTACCCAACTCATAGCCCCCTCTACATCACCTCTGTCTCCCCGAAATTGCCACTTGGATGTCTAACATGCATCTATCTTATCTTTACTCAGTGAATCCTTTGCCTCCTTGGAATTCCAGCTACTTGATCACCTCACCATGCCTACTGAGTGATGTGCTCAAGAAAAATTATGGTGTTGTCGTATACCCAGTTTTCTCATATTATCAGGGTAAGAGCAATGCTCTTCCTAGCTTTCAACGTGCTCGGCGGCAAAAGAACCATCACACAGAAGCATTTTGAGGTCCAAATGAAGTCACTTGTTAGAGTCTATGGTCTTCAAAAAAATTAAAATTATTACATTTACACAAGAGCAGCAGCCAAAAACTGTAGGGATGCACCATGATTTATAACAGCAAAGAAACAAACAATGAAACAATCAAAATTGCTGTCAACAGCAGACAAAGAGTGATGTAGCCACACAATGGAATGAACGTACTACTACCCTCAGCCACACTAACGAATCTAAGAAACATGTCAAGCTAAAGAAGCCAGGCACAAAAGAGCACGTATAGTATGATTCCACTTACAGAAAGTTCAAAAACATGCAAAAACTTAAAAATATATTTTAGGGCGTATCACATATGGTAAGTTATAACGAAAAGCAAGAGAATGCGTAGCACAAAAATCAGAATCGTGATTTCTATTTTTTAAAGTAACAAGTTGGTAAGAAGCAAGTACAATTTAGGATTTCTGTTTCCCCATGACAATTGTCCTTGTTGCTTTAGGGCTCTTTAGGAAAGCTCAGATGTAGTAACTGGTGTGATGTGTTTGCTGGTCTGATTAAACATTAATTTTCTAGTTCTAGAGTTGGAGGCTGAATTAGACTGTTTTCTCTGTGGATGTGAGGACTTTACTCAGTGCACTGACTCATAGAATATGTGCATTTTATTGTCACCTCTTGTCATCCTGACCCAGAGGGTAAGATATGAAGCATCTCTGTTAAAGGAGGTAATAAGGTTCTCCAGGTCTTGTCAGGGTTTGGTATATACTGACTAGAAAAAAAGGGTGGGTGTTATCTAACATAACAGCCTAGAGGTCCTCAAAGCAAGCGGGGTCCCATCTCGTCTCACTAGAGGAAGACCAACCCCTTGGGCAGGGCAGTTCCAGTGGGTAGAAGAGCAATAGACAGTTTAGTGATTCAATAAAGAAACTTCCGTTTCAAAACTGCATTCATTTTGACAGTCTAAACCCCTATCCTTTTAAGAGACATCAGAGACCCCTTATTAAGATAAGCTGAAAATGCTTTGAAAAACATTTAATAAAGCCCTTACCTAACATTTACCTGCTACTTAATAAATGCCAGGCACTGTTCTAGGTTCGTTATAAATATTAGCCCATCTGATCCTCATTGGTAGGTAATATTATTATCCCCATTTTATAGAGGAAGAAACTTGCCAAAGGTGGCACAGAAAGTCAGTAGAGGTTGAAACATGGGCTCAGCGTGTGGCTTCAGAACCAGCCTCTCGAACTGCTACCCTGGGCTGCCAGCAGCTCTCACAATGCCTTGAAGCTGATCTAAGGCTCAGATGTTCCAGAGTCACCTATTTGAATAGACAGAGGGCAGACCTTTGCCCAGCTTTCTCTGCCGGTGTACAGATGTAGAATTATTTGCATAGAATTTTACTACTGGCCTGGAGCCAGTGGTTGAATTTATGTAGCCCAGAGACCAGCTTCATGCCAGTGCCACTGGTGGTAGTCTCAAAGCTAGGAGGATTGTCTGTCCTCATTGGTATAAACTCAACAACAGCCCTGGGATCAAAATCATAAAAGAGTACAAGAGACAGGGTTAAAATTTGCACTGAAATGATAAATTGGAAGAAAGATCTAGCGAGTCTGGAAAAAGATCAAAAGTCAACAAGAAACCACTGTCCACCTTCACCATCTGTGGACAAGTCCTGGGCAAGCTGGACCAGGAATTTCTAAATATGGCTATACCGCTGAATTTCCTGGAGAGCTATGAAAAAAACATAGACTTCTCTGCCTAACCCCCCAAATTTTGATTCAATGCAGAAAGCTAGGCACAATCCTGGAGCAATCCATTCACCCATGACTCAAGGTGATCAAGTTTTTAGCATCTATCAGGCTTATAAGAAAGACAGTTCTTCATTCCTGTGAGATTTGCTGCGTTAATTACAGAATTCAAAAGGATTCCTACCAAAATGTTAGCAACTCCAATACAGAAGTTGATGTGGCAGAGTTGGTTAGGGACGAATTGAAGCTTGGACCCCCCTCTCTTATAAAAAAAATATATATATCATTTTAAATTTTGAATGGGAAGGATAAGGAGTGTTTTGTTGTTGTTGTTGTTGTTGTTGTTGTTGTTGTTGTTGTTGTTTTAGCTCTTCTAGTCATAGCCCTCACAGGTCACACTCCATGCCAGGCACTGCACCCTCTTATCTGAACAGCACGACATCCCTCTGTGCTGTGTTCCATCCTCTGTTTTACAGGGGGATCAAGAGATGAGACATTCTGGAGTAGGGCTGAAGTCAGGTGCCTCAGGGATGATAAAAAGAGCAGATGCTTAGTAAATAGAAGCTCTATGGATAGGTCAGAACTTATCTCTGACCATCTCCTGTGCGCAAGGCCCCTAATTCAAGTTCTTCTAGGTAGTTAAGGGAGGGGCAGAAGTTTCTCTTGAGCCTGAGGCTAAAGTTGCCTTTAGCTCAAAACAATCTGCACGCCACAGAGGCACATCTGGGGGGAACTCGTTCTGAACTCCCATCCATTCATCCATTTGTTCAACAAATGTTTACTAAACCGTTTATTTTCCTTAATTCTGAGAACATAAAAATGTATCAGGTTGATCTCACAAATAAAGTATCTTCCTTCTTAATTACTAGCTTATTTTCAAAACATCCCCAGTTTTTTCAAAATTAGAAACCTTGGAGAGAATGGACAGGATGCAAACTCTTCCCAAACGAAATTGGATAAATCCTTGACTCGACTAATAAAAAATCTTAATTCAACATTTTAAGGGCATTTATCTTCATTCTACAATCAATATAAAAAATGTTCAACAGTTTTTAAAGAATATTAATAAAAATAATATTGGGGCAGGGGCCTTGGAATAAGCAAAATTCAGTTTTAAGGAAAGATCACTAGCAGGAGAATATTAGCTGGTAAATTGAATCTGTTATAGATCATTCTGGAAGACCTTTAGCGTTTCATTGAAGTGGCAGTTGGTGTTAACTGTTGCTTGTCTAGTTCAACTGCAGGCATTTCCCCCCATAGGTTGTAAACCCTTTAAAAGCACTGAGAATAGGTTTTTACGGCCATATGAAAATGTACCTGCAAGATGGAGATAGAATTCGTGAGTAGGGAAAAGAGCTGAGAGCAAGGGCTTTATTTTAATCATGATGGGGTTGATTTTCCTTCCTTCTCGCTCAGTTTATTATTCCCCTTCCCCTGAGTTAATCATAAATAATGTACATCAATTCATTTCTCCCTAAATGCAAATAGTAGCTCTGGAACAAATATTGAAATAACACCAATTAGAGCCTTTGACGTTCTTTTATCAAACCCCAAAGTCAGCACAGCTTAGGAAATGTCTTTCTCTTCTGCAAATGCGATTCTGAAATCTAGTTCACAGCTTCCAGGATTTTAGCTTAGACTCTGGCTTTACCATGAAGGAAGCGAAGGCATAGGAAAGTTGCTGGCATCTGCTCAAGGAGCCCTGCGGGTAGTACTGGGAGTAAAACCTCAATCTCAACCGCTAGCCCAGAGCTCCTCGACCCTTCCTCTCCAGGTGCCTGTTCGCTTCAGGGGTTGGGGGTTACAATGAGACTCACTCCTGCCGCTCTCCTGGCTTGCTGCTCTTGCAGGGGAAGGAGGGAATGAAAGGGGAAAAGGCATCTCCTCTCATTGCCAGAGAGAGGGGGACGGGAGTCTGTCTGTCCCTGGCTCAAGAGGGACAGTCTTTTGCTTTCCTGGAGTGGGACAGGGTGGGAGTCTATTTTCACTTGAATGCTTGAGTGGGGGGCGAGGAAGAATCCCTTCTTACAGAAGAATGGGGACGGCGAGAACGTGCTCCCTTGGAGCCTGAATATATCTCCCTTCTGTCCGCTTCTCTCCCGCACGCCCACCCCCATCCAGGCCACTGCCACTTCTTACCTGGCCTGCGGCAACAGTCTCCCAACTGGACTCACGGCCTCTAGGCTCGTCCCCTCCAAGCCAGCAGCAGGGAGCAGCCCCGCAGAACTTTCTATAATGCACGTCTGAGCATTCTCTGCGGGGAATGTCCACTGCCCCAGGATAGACTCCAAACCACAACATGGCTTTCCAGGTGGGTGATCTCACCCTGTCACTTCTTCCTCAACCTTATCTGTCATCACCCCTCAAAAGAATCTTCCAGCAGACACTCTTTCTCATCCCGGGCCTCTGCCTCTGCTAGTCCCGCTAACTTAGCATTCTCCTCTCACCCACCCACCCTTGGTCTAACTGTTCATTTAGTGTTTGGCTTCCCAATACACTGTAAGCCCCTTGAGGGCTTAAGGTTACATCTTTCTCGGGCATTGTTGTATGCCAAGCTTTAGCATAATGCCTTGGCCTTAAAAGGTCCTGGATAAACACGTGAAAATTAAATGAACGAATAAGTGAAGGTCTACGTGTCTTTCAAAGCTCGTAGTGGAAGTTGCTTCCACCGCGAAGCTTTCTCGTGCACCCCAAAGTCTGGAGGATGCTGACAAAGGTGCACCCACCTCGGACAGCACCTCTCACACTCAGTGTGATTGCCCAGCTCCTGGGACCCCCCACCCCCACCCCGGGCCAGCCGCCGAGCTCCAGGAGCACGAAGAGCATGCAGGTCTTTCCTTGGGGCCTGTTCCCGCTACCTCGTCAAGGGCCCATAGTTCACACCCAATATTCATCAAATGAATGACTACGTGACTAACGTTTCTGATTCTCAAGTTTTAAACAAGAAGAGTGGGAAAGAGCAGTGTCAGCAGCATCCATTTATGGTTTGTTTTGTGTTGGCGTTGTGGTAAGCGCTTCACACACATCCTCGGGTGCATCCAGATTTCACCAGCCCATGAAATGAATACAGCTGAGGTCACTCATACCATCGTTAACCATATTATCATGATTTTGAACACCCTCTTCCCCCCAATACCTGATGTCGAGCTATCTTCTTCTCTGGTTATGTGAGTTCTTGCTTTTTCTAGTTTGTACATCTTCTTAGTCTCTAATCTCTCTCTCTCTCTCTCTCTCTCTCTCTCTCTCTCTGTTTCTCTATGAAAAGCTAACATCCTCACTGAATGAATGATTTGGGCGAATGAGCGAATGATTCAACTTCGCCGTTTTTTCCTTCCATAACTATAACCAGGAGATAATAATAATACCTCTCAGGGTTATCGAGAGAATTAAAGAAAACGATACCTGTGAAGCACTGAGGACAGTGCCTGCCACGTGTGAAGTGAGGCCACCACTGCTGCTGTGCTGTAGATGCTCAGATACGGGGCGCTGCCAGCCATGCTCGCCCCAAAGAAGTTTTACATTGCTGCCAGTGAAGCAATCAGCAGAGACAGCCGGTATCTTTGCCCAATTCCCAAATCCCAGGAGACCCAGCCCCAGTCAGGCATTTAATCAGATACCTTCGGGGCCTGCGGGGGAAGACAAAGTGCAAGATTGTATTACCTGTCATGGGCTGAATTGTGTGTTTCTTCCCAACACACACAAATTCATGGGTTCAAGCCCTAATCCCAGATGTGACTGTATTTGGAGCTAGGAGGTAAATAAGGTTAATTGAGGTCATCTGGGTGGGACTCTAAGCCAGCAGGATTGGTGTCCTTATAAGAAGAGGAAGAGAGACCAATGATGGGTACACTCAAGGAGAAGGCCATATGGGGACACAGGCAGGAGAGGGGCAAGCCAAGGAGAGGGGACTCAGGAGGGACCAAACCTGCGAGCACCTTACAGTCAAACTTCTAGCTTCCAAAGCTGTGAGAAATGAATTTCTGTTGTTTAAACTCTGCATCCGTGGTAATTTAATTGGCAGCCGTAGCAAAGAGTTACCTCATCCGAGGACTGTTGTTGGTCTCGATATTTTTGTTTTGGGGAGAGTGATTCTCATGATCTAGACAGACAGAGAAAAAAGTTTCCTTTTAAACAAGGTGCCCGGAGCAGGGTGCGTGAGCTGTGAGTGCTGGCAGTCGTTTCTGCCGTCATCGCCCCCGCTGCTGTTTTAGTTGTTGGTGGTCACGTTATTGGTTTTATTTCCATGGCTGAGAGGAGGGTCCGTTCACACCACTCCAGCCCCAGAAGGTTCAGAGACTTGAGAAAAAAAGGCGAAAGGAACTATCATGGTCTCCATACACAAGATTATTTTTTGAGGTAGAATTGACATATTACATCATAGTTTAGGTGTATGCTATACTGATTCCATATTTGTATATACTGTAAAATGATCACAATAAGTCTAGTTAACACATGCATGTCACCATACATAATTACAAGTTGTTTTCTTGTAATGAGAACTTTTAAGAGTTGCTCTCTTAGCAACTTTCACATATACAATGCTTGAATATTTGTAATTAATACCTGTAATGCTGTACATTACATCCCCAGGACTTATTTATTTTATAACTAGAAGTTTGTATCTTTTGATACCCGCCTCCACCATTTTGCCTACTCCCCACCCCCTACCTTGGCAATTTGTTCTCTGCATCTATGAGCTCGGTATTTGTTTTTGTTTTTTTGTTTTTAGGTTCCACACATAACTGAGATCAGATGGTACCTGTCTTTATCTAACTTATTTCTTCTAGCATAAGCCCTCAAGGTCCACCCATGTTATCAGAACTGTCAGGATTGCCATCTTTTTTATGGCTGAATAATATTCCTCTGTGTGTGTGTGTGTGTATCACATTTTCTTTATGCATTCTGTCAGTGGACACTTAGGTTGTTTTCATATCGTGGTTATTTTAAATAATGCTGCAGTGAACACGGAGTGGATATATCTGAGTGTTTTCATTTTCTTTGGGTAAATACCCAGAAGTGGAATTGCTAAATCACGTGGTAGCTCTCTTTTTAATTTCTTGGGGAACCTACGTGCTGTTTTCCATAACAGATGCACCCATTTACATTCACACCAACAGTGCACAAGGGTTTCCTCTTCTCCACATTCTCACCAGAACTTATTTCTTCTCTTTTTGATAACAGTCATTCTAACAGGTGTGAGGTGATATCTCACTGTGGTTTTGATTTGCTTTGCTCTGATGGTTAGTGATGTTGAGCTCTCTTTCATGTACCCGTTGGCCATCTGTATGTCTGCTTAGGAAATGCGTCTATTCAGACCCTCTGCCCATTTTTCAATCAGTTCATTTGTTCTTTGCTATTGAGCTGTATGAGTTCTTAATATGTTTTAGATATTAGCCCCTTATCAGATATATGATTTGCAAATATTTTCTCTCATTTGGTTGGTTGTCTTTCCGCTTTGTTGATGGCTTTCTTTGCTATGCAGAAGCTTTGTAGTTTGATGTCGTCTGACACAGATTTTTTTTTAAATCTTGAAATGCCAACAGATGAAATTGAAGGTGATTTATCTCAATTCAAAGTCAGGGTTGACAAGAATAAATATAGTAAAAATGGAGAAAGCATTAAAAAAATGGTGAAGGCAAGATGCAAATTATGAAAGATGAGGGAACAACTATAAAACCAACAGTAATGGAACAAATAAGAAGAAGTAAAATCACTTTAGGTAAATAACTGATAAAAGTTTATCCCAATACATATTTATCATATCAGTGTAACAAAATACTTTTAGGCAAGGAAAAATCTGTCTTCATTCCCCTCAGGGTAGTAAAGCATTGTTGACTCTCTGAGCCACTGTGGATTACATGGACTTCTTTGGTCTGCCTGAGAATCTTGCCATCATTTTTATGTTGTTCTGTGTTTTGAATTTCAAATAAAATTCCAAATGAAGTTTGGATTACAACATGTCTATAAATTGGGCCAGCTGATTTCCAGTCTTCAAGGAGGCTGTGGTTCCTGCCAATACTCAAATCAGTGTAAAACATCCCATATGAGGCAAAAAGAAACTTTTAATCACAGTAGAGTGGAAATTCATTCCCTGCCTTGTAGATGTGTTCTAGATATTGAAGGCTAACTTTGTCCCCTGTTAAATGCTGACTTATGTATTGGTAAACTTTCCTCTTTCATTTTTGTGTATTTCAAAGTTTCTACAACAAAATCTTTCATTTTTGCAATCAGAAAAATAATATAAGTGCTGGGTTTTTTTTTAAAAAAAGAGAGAGAC
This sequence comes from Macroglossus sobrinus, assembly GCA_004027375.1. Lineage (NCBI taxonomy): Eukaryota > Metazoa > Chordata > Mammalia > Chiroptera > Pteropodidae > Macroglossus > Macroglossus sobrinus. Next base: position 222,869 of record PVKZ01002379.1, read on the forward strand.
TCTAGAGTTTCCACTCATGTGATTTTTAAACAATCGTTAAAGTTGAAAAAATTCCATTTGGCACTGAAAAGACTTCATCTGATCCTCCCCCCTCTGGAGCAATGCCACAAGCTACATTTGTGATACACTAAGTTTATCTTTAGGTAGGAGATAGCCAAAGAACCGTGGAGAAGGGCAGGTGTCCTTTATTTGCACTTAACCTTATAAACTTCAACATATTCTTTGCCACCTGTTATCAACACCACCTGCATAGTGGAGCAGGGACAACAAAGGAGGCATTCAGGCATAGGAAACTGTAGTTATATAATTCTAAAGTCAAGGTTGCGTTTTTTTATTGAGTCCACAAAGGTAGTGTGGAGTTTTCTGGGTTTTTTTTTTCCCCTCAACAATAAATAACTTGCATAGTTCCTAGATTTAAAACTATGAAATGTTTTACAATGAAAAATTTGGGGGGGGGATCTTTTATCTATGCAGTTTTCATCTGAGAACCCTCACAAATCATTCATGACTTTTATCCATTTCAGGAACATTCTTCCAGAATTTTATTAATATATGACTTCACGTGTATTTAAAGCTGTAGATCATTTGACAAACACCATATCCAGTGGAAGTGATCTTCTTCCAGGGTTTTTTCCTTTTGGGTGTAAGAAAAATTATTAGAGTGAAGCTTATATGGTTTTAATGTCTAGCAATAGTAACGATAGCCCAGCCTACTAGCCGGTGCTGGGCAAGGGTCCATAGATGGGCTATTCGCTTAAGGTATAACTCTGAACTATGATTCTGCATGCTTCGGCTGAGAAGGAGAAGATGCATCTATGACAGTGAGAGAAAAATGGGAATGTGGATGTATCTGTGCTGAGAAGTAGAAGCTCCTGGGCAAAAAGAATATTAATGCTCACCTTCACGTGGGCTCCAGCATCTTGTAATCTACCTTTGGTGATAAATGAACAGCTTTTCATTGGACTCAAAATGATTAAACTAGATTTTCAGAGCAAGACGCTGCTATCAGATATAATCTCTATTATAAACTTGTCACCCAAGTTTCCTTTATCGCTTGCAAACGTCACTACCACTAGCCAAAGCTTAGTGAACCTCGGTAATGTGCTGTCTACCATCCAGAGGGAGATGAGAGTTGGGAGGGATCTTTGGACATTCACAACATCTGAAAAGGCAGTTAGTAACCAGTCATAGAAGAGATCTACAGGAATTTGTCGAGGAAGCAATGGCCGTCTGCCCTCTTTCTCCCAATATATCTAAGGACACCAGTTTAACGGAACATGATTTCACAGCACTGTATTGCAAAAATCAATAATAATGTATAGGTTACATTTTAAAAGGCTTGTCTATTACCACTGATTAATCTAGTCTATGAAAAGCATTTGCCTCACTTATTTAACCATGCATCTATCTTTATTATACTATATAATATATACATATATATTATGTTATATATTTATACATGTTTTTTCTGAACATTTAAAACTAAGTTACAGACATAAAACTCTTTAATCCTAAAAGACTAGGTGTTTATTTCCTAAGAGCAAAGTCATTCATTTATATAATCATACTGCAATTATCAAAATAAAAACTTTAATATAGAAATAATACCATTATCTTGTTTCTGGATCTTGTTTAAATTTTATCAATTGTCTCAAAAATGTTCTCTATTGCCATTTTCATTTTTCTAGTATGGAATTCTCTTCAGTTTTTTTAAAAACATTGGTTATCTCTGGACTTTTGTTCATCTTTCATGATATTGGCATTTTTGAAGGATATGGTTATTTTGTAGAATATCTCCCAATTTGTGTTTATCTAATGTTTGTTCATGATTAAGTTCAGGTTGTGCAAAAATGAAAGAAATAGTATAGAAGTGATGTGTTATTTTTAGTTATTTTAATTTAAGTCTTGCTGGTATATGTTGCATCATTTTACGTTATTGTTTTAATTAGTCTTTCTCTTATGATTAATGAGGTTGTACTAATTTTCATGTTTCTTAGCTATTTAGATATAACCTTTTGTAAAGTGTAGGTTCCAATCTTTTGCTCATTTTCCCCTTTACTGTCTTTTTCCAATTGAGTTGTAGAAGTTCTTTATATATTCCACATACAAGCCTTTCTCATTATGTGTGTTACAAATATTTCTTTCCACTTTGTGGTTTGCATTTCACTCTCATTAATCTTTATGTTTAATGCATTATGCGTCCTGTTAAGTGATCTTTCCCATTCCAGGAACACGAGGGTATTGTCTATGTTTCTCTCTACCGATTTAATGCTTTGCCATCATTTATTCTATGATGAGCCTGTTTTTAACTTTAGGTGCAAGGTAAGGTCAAGTTTTATTTTTTTATATGAATGTCCAATTGCCTAGTACTATTTATTGAAAAGATTGTCTCCTACTTCTCTGAAGAGCCATTCTTGTCATAAATCAAATGTTCATATACAAAGAGTTTATTTCTAGAGTCTCCAGTCTCTTCTATTAGTCTCATTATCTATTGTTGCAACAATATTATACCACTAATTACCATAGTTTCATATAAGTCAATAGTAAAGTCTTAATAGTTAAATATTTCTCCCACCTTCTTCTTCAATAATACCTTGGCTATTGTTGGTCTTTTGCATTTCTATGTAAAATTTAGAATTAATTTGTTAAGTTTCACAAGCTAAAAGAAAAATCTCAAGAGTTTTTTGAGAGAGGTGACTTTTTTATAATATTTATTATACCTATCTATGAACATGACTTATATCTCCATATGTGTCTGGTTCGAGTATGTGTGTATTTCATTCAATAATGTATTATAGTTCCCTGTATAAAGAAAACATCATTCATTAATTTGCATATCATTTGTTAATAGAATTCCTACATACGTGATTTTTATGTTATGGGTATACAGAAATGCAATTAACTTTTTAAATAGACTTTGTATGCCGTGAACTTGCTTAACTCATGCTAAATATTTCTATATTTCTTTGGTATTTTGTATATACATATTCATATAATTTTCAAAGTATTTTTTTTTCTTTTTTCTATTTCTCTATGTTTTTCCCCCTGACTAGGACCTCCAGTACAAAGTGGCATAGACTTGGTCACGTGGCTATCCTTGGGGCCGTCTTGGAGGTGTGCCTCTCAGATCTCCCTTCAAAAAAGAACCGGGCTTGGGGAGTGTAGTCAGCTCGCAGCTCTAACTGCAGGTGCCTGCGGGATCTCCTTAGGGTTTAAGCTGAGGCCTCTCACTTCCAGAGCAGTCTCCCTCTAGTCAATGAGTGAACTTGGCAGTGATGGAAGGACTCCACTTACGTGGCCGGGTCTGGAATTCCTCTAGGGGAAATCTTTGGGCCATAGCTCTCCATAGGGCCAGGTGAGATATTCCCAGCCTGATGCTTTCCCTGTCCTGCTCCTTCCTTCCCCTCCCTCCCGCATAGCACTCAGTGACTTTCTCTGCCCAAACCTTGTCCTCTCTCCATCCTTCACAAATCTTGCCTCCAATAAACATAATGCGCTTATAGACCCATCTTAGTTTCTGCTTCTCAGAGATCAACCAACATACATGCCTTATTTGCCAAAATTAAAAAGAATTTTTTTTTCAATACTTAACTATTAAGTATGGTGTTTACGCTTTTTGTGAATGCTCATATCAGATGAAGGAAGACTTTTGTTTCAAAATTCTTCCTTAAACGAGGGACTAGCAAACTATGACCTGTGGGCCAAATCCAGACCACTGCCTGTTTTTATTAACAAAATTTTATTGGAACAGAAGGGAACCAATGTTTGCCTTCCCAAAACTGTGCTTTTTGGAATATTAATTTGAAGTTGGTTGTTAAAAAATAAGTTTTAGAAAGAACCTGTGACCCTCCCCATTTCGTGACTAAGAGATCCCAGTGAAGAGACCTGTGATCCATGAAGGGATTCTTAACATCTTCACCGAAGCATTAGACAGTCAGGCTCCAGGTGAGCCAGTCAGGTAGCTAGACGTACCCCCACTCCATCTCTGCCTCGTGTCCCCTTGTTTCCATGTTGCTTAACAAGAGTTTGCCCGACACATGTATTTCGCTCTTCATCGGCCACCTGTAAACTGCCTATTTCCTTTGAAATCTCAGACCCCTGTCTCCTTTCTCCTTTGTCCATAATGGCATGTAGACCTCAGCTGCTCCATGCCTTTGAGGTCTTCTGTCTTATGACCTACCCTCCCCCCACCACCCAGGTCCCCACCTGCACAAAGGTCCATAATAAATGTCGTACATTCCCTCCTGTTCATCTGTCCCTGTTAATTCGATTATTAGCCCAACTAGACTTAGAAGGTGGAAGAAAATGGGTTGGGTTTTTTTTAGCCCACACAGAATACAGCCACATTTATTTGTTCTGTGTTGTGTATGGCTGCCTTGGTGCTAAAAAAAGCAGACGAGAGTATTTCCAACAGACTGTTAGTTTTGCAAAGCAAAAAACATTGACTATCTGTCCCAGAAGGGTGTATAAAACATATATGCATGGTTTTAACCACAGGTTGCTTTAAACATAAAATTATGTGGTTTTTTTTTTGGTATGCACAGTATATTTCGCATTTTGTTTTAAAGAGAGGGAAGAGAAGAAAAGAAAAATGAATGGAATTCATTCCTAATATGGTTAATATTTATTCATCAATTTTGTCATCATTATTATTTTTTTGAAGACCAACTCTGAGATTCAGAGTCAAGGATTATTTGATGTAATTCACTGACACCCACTCTTGCTAGTTCATGTAAAGGAAATTTGTTGGGAATAACAACTCTGGTCAGTTTCTTTTCTTTCTCTGGTCTCCCTGTCTCTCTCCCTCCCTCTTGTTCTCCTTTCACCCCCTCCAAAGCACCTCCCTGGTATTTTATTTTTGCTGCTGTCTCCAAGTCCCGTTGGCCTTTTAGTCTGGTTCTTCACAATTTACTCCGTCCCCGTGTTCAGATTTCAGATTTCAAAGAGACATTTGTCTTGTCCCAACTCCAAATTCCTGGGCAAGGTTTCACTTGTCCCAGCCTAGCTTACTTTCCCCCTTGTCCAGCATGTGGTAACCAGGCCAGTAAGGGTAGCTTCATCTGGCCTGTGGGGACAGAAGCATTTCTAAGATTTCTAAGAAGGAATTATGCATGGGATGTGTAGTTGAGGAACAAACCTGGAGTTATTTCGGCTGGTCTAATAATCAAATGGGTATGAGGCAATTTAGCAAGAGAAGGTAATCAAGTATAATGCATACATATGTACGGGAACCCCACAAACATGAGACTCAGAGACCCCACATGCACAAGAGTTCAGAGACAGAAAAGGGGACCTGGTCTGTGAGACATCCTGAGCAGGGACTGAGGTCAAGTGCCTTGAAAGCTTCAAAGGGTCACTGTAGGATGATGAGAAGAGCAGATGCTTAGCACATAGAGGTCTGCTCTGCCCTACAGATAGGTCAGAAGACCTTATCTCTGATCATCTCTTATGGGCAAGGCCCCTAATTCAGTACTTCTAGGTAGTTAAGGGAGGGGCCAAACTTTCTCTTGAGCCTGCAGCTAAAATTGCTTTTAACTCAAAACAATCTGCATACCACAGAGGTACATCTTGCAGTGCCTTGTTCTGAACCCCTAGTTGCAATGATTTCACATATTTAACAAGAAAAGAACTAGGCTGAGCATTGTATAGGGGCAATAGACAGGTAGGGGTGAGTGGTAGATGTTGAAAGGTATTACTGGATCCCTTTTAAAGTGTTTACAAGGATTAATTTGTATCTTGTATTGAAAGAATTTATAAATACTTTTCAAGTCTTTGAAATTGGGAGCTTAATTTGAGGGCAGGGTGGAAGAGAATGTAAAATTGCTAGAAAATGTAAGCCAGAAAAACCAGTGGAGAGAAGAGAAAGGCAAAAACTAACCATGGCATTGAAGAAAAGCTTTCAAATAAGGCTGATTTGCAAATGAGCAGGTTAACGCATATACATTTAAATAACTCTACATCAAAATAGTAGCCCTGGGAGCCCTGCGGCTGTGACAGACATGCCAGAAATTAGAATTGACATTTGCTGCAGGTGATGTGCTGGGTTTATTTACACGGGCAAAGCAGAAGTCAGCTCAAATACCTGGTACTTTGAGATGCAAATGAAATCATCTGGACCTATATCCCATTTGTTTGGGGGTGAGGGGATGTGGCTATGTGCCTTTCCCAGCCACCTTGCCTTTCCCAGCTACCTCGCCTCCAGGCCATCTACGCATGGCTTAACTGGTTCCTTTGATGGCCTCATTCTTTCCTCTTCTCCGCCCCAACCCCACTCCCGCCAATATCATACAAGACGCTTGTGTGACACAGTTGTTACTAAATGTCGAGGAAATGAGTGAGCAGTGGAGTGAGCAGTGTCTCTTATGTCGGGCTTGTATTCATTACAGCACCACGGGCCAACGGCCCAACACTAAGCAATGGTCAGCCCTCACCTTAGGTCCTGGAGATCTCACGGCCATCTTCACCTCCAGGTAGACTTTTGTCCAAAGACTGCAAGACTTCCATCTCCATGCTCTGAACTCCTGCTCCTCGCCCCCAATTTCCTGCCCCTTCGCCCCTCATTTCTGGGCCTCACTCTGTGAATATCTACGCAACGGGCCTTGCTTCATTGTGCAAACCACATGAGGTCACATTTCAATGGGACTCTGGTTCAGTCTGTTCTTGGACCCTGAGCTTTACCAAGATCAGACAAGGCTATGAAACCTCCACCTCTCCACTCTGAGCACCCTTGGGCCCCAGTGAGAGAGGAGGACAGCAGAGAGTCCTATGTTCCCCCTGCCACCCTGCCCCCGAAAGGATTTATGCCCTTCCTCTTACAAGGCATAGTTGCTTGGCTAGATTCCACTGAGATCTTAAATAACAGTAGTTTCCTTCTGTGCAGGTGTGTAGACTAATGTTCAGAATGTTTAGACCACTCAAGCAAGGGGAGCAGATGGAGAAGTAGGATTCTAACCCAGGCCCAAGGCACCATGTCTACTGCTCCTTACAATGAGCCATGCTGCTTTGTCTGAAGCTGTTTGAAGTATATCTTTCAGCCATATTGATGCAAGACAGGGCAAATTTCCCTGAGTGGCCCAGTACAGACAGCGAAAGGGTTCTTTACTGCCCACAGAAAAGAGTTCAAGAACACCCCAGAGTTAGAGTCGGAAGAACAGTTTATTAGAGAAGAGATAACGCTCCACAGACAGAGTGTGGTCCCCTCTCAGAGACGAAGAATGTGAGAGGCTGAGAGACTCACAGGGACAGGGAGAGAGAGAGATGGAGACGGAGACCCCGGGAGGGATGAAGGAAAAGACACTGAGAGGGACCCCTAGTGTCTGGGGAATTCCGTTTATATATCATTCTTAGTTTCTGTGGATCACGGTTTAAAGACTTCTTCACCCATTCTTCTTTGATGGCATACAGTGTGAAAGGTAAGACCATGTAGTGTGAAAGGTCTGCTGGCAATTCCCAGCCTCTGATCTATAAGTTCCCCCATGGTTTTAGCTGTAGGGAAAGAATGATTGTGTTTATTTTGTATAGGGCCAACTTAAAGGCTCAGTTTTCCTGCTTTCCCTTCACAGTGTGGGGAAATGGTGTGCTAGCAATCCCAGCCGAAATCTGCCTTTGTTCTGCAGGTTTCCTCGTGGCCTGGCCTGGTCTGATCAGCACATTGCAGTCTCTGAATATAGCTTGATGTAACTTTTGGTTTCCTTGCCTCCTCTTTACATTCATATTACCTCTCAGACGTAAAAAGTGATTTGATCTCATTAATAGACTTGGCTCAGTCTTCTGTTTTCTTAATATTTCTACTTAGCTAATATAAAATGATAGGGGAAAAAAGTACTCATTAGATTGGGTTAAATAGTGCTCCTCCACAGAAATTCATATTCACCCAGAACCTCAGAATGCGACCTTATGTGGAAAAAATGTTTGGCCCAAGTGATTAGTTAATATGAGGTCCTACTGGATTAAGACGGACCCAAATCCAGTGACTGTTGTGCTAATATGAAGGCCACATGAAATAGAAGCACAGGCTGGAGTAATATAGCCAGAAGCCAAGGTGCACCAAGTAAGGCCCAGTGTGACCCGCAGCCCCTATAATCTAGTAAAAAGGCATGAACACATTCTTCCTCAGAGCCTCCAGAAAGAACTAACCATGCCCCCGTATCGATACAAGAAAACAAATTTTTATTGTTTTAAGACAGGCTGTTGGTGGTCCTGTGTTATGGTACTCCTGGGTAACTAATACACTGATCAAAGAAAGATTGGAAATTAACAGTAAAAAAGAAAAAAAAAGCCACGAAAAAATCCACCTCTGACTTATAGCCATCGCTGATATTTTGCTGTGCTTCCTCCTAGTCATCTGGCTCTACACGAATATTACACATAACCACATACTATTTTGCTTCCCAATTTTTGTTCAGTGTTACAAGCATCCTTCCAGACTGATATATAATTTTTAAAAATATAATCTCCATTCTTATATAATGTTTCATCCAGAAAATGCACCATAGTTACTCAATGATGGTTTGGGGATTTATTTATTTAATTAACACATTTATTTATATTTATTTCATATTTATAGTTATTATTCATATTTATTTAATTAACCTGTATAAACACTCTGTGAGTGTTTGCTCATGCTGGAGAAACAGTTAAGAGTCTAGAGTAAGAAGCAAGTTTGCCTGCCTTCCCACCATACTCTGCTTCTTCCTAGCTGCGTGACCTTAAAAAAGTTACTTATCCTCTCTGTGCCCCAAGTTTATAAAATGAAAAAAAGGGGAAGGAGAACCTATTTCATAGGGTTTTTTGAGATTCCGAAATAAGTTAATATCTCTGCAGTACTTGTTCATAGTAAGCACTGTATAAGGATTAATTAAGTTATAAAATGTGTAGATAAAATTTATTCAAAACATCTGCTGTGCGCTAGGTTCTTTGGAAGAGACCTATATAAGTAAGATATTTGACCCCAAGAAAGTCAACATGTTAAAAAGAAAAATGAATGTAACGAATCTTAACAAAAGTAAAACATTACAGTAAATTAGGGGTCGGAACCTATTCCATTCCAAAGGAACTGGAAAGCCAGTTCCTTTCATTAGGAATCTGCTGCAGTGGATGACACTTTGGATAACCTTTTTAAAACATAGGATACATGCTCAGAAGTGGAATGACTCATGAAAAGGTAGGAACGTTTTTAAAGGCTTTGGGCATACGTAGTGCCAGATTGCTTCCTAAAGGCTGTAGCAATTCCTGCTGTCCCCAGCAACGCAGACGGTTTCTGTCTCTCAGCACCCTTGCTGGCAGTGGAGATGGATTTCTCTGACCCAGGAAGTAGGAAATACTACTTTATTGTTTTAATTTGTGCTGAATTACTTTTGTTGACAGATAGATATAGGTGGATGGATGGATGGATAGATAGGTAGGTGAGTAAGGTAGGTAGGTAGGTAGGTAGGTAGGTAGGTAGGTAGGTAGGTA
>PVKZ01002380.1:0-177576 GCA_004027375.1 Macroglossus sobrinus
TCTAGGGATAATGCCCACCTAGCATCATTACCTTGAGAGGATTAAATGAGCTGACAAATATAAAGTATCTAGTATATTACTTATCACAGAATATTTAATAAATGTTAGTTTATTGAAAATTTAATAAATGTTAGTCATTGAAAAAAAGTAAATAAAGCAACCAGTTCTTTATTTTCTATTCTTTTTTTCCTGCTCATCATAGGTTTTACATGGACACAACCCCAAAGTGTCACTTTTATAATCACAGAATGTGAGAGCTGAGAGGGATGTTACAGGCTCACCTGGCCTGATACCCACATTTACCAAATGGGAAAAACTAAGGACCAGAGGATCTCAATGGCCTAGATAAGGTGCCTAGGTCTAGAATGCAGATTCTCTGGGTCTTCCCATGCAGGGTTCTCTAAACCCACTAAATATTCTGAACCACTTTCCTGGTTCCTCTCAAATGATAAAATATCAAATATGCATTGAACGACTGATAACAAACCAAAGGGACTCACCTCACTCTGCATCTTCTGAGCCTCCTTTGAAGCTTGATATGATGGAGTCTCAACAAATTCAAGCATCGATTTCCCCTTATTTTTCTCGTATTTTTCTTTGTACTTAACCTTCATTGAAAACAGAATAGAAAGCATATAAAGTCATGAACCTTTATACAAATAAAGCAATGTAAAAAAAAATGTCCAAAATTAATCATCCTGTTTTCTAAAATTACATTTAAGTTGATCTCTGGGTTCTCTGTGGCTAATGACATATAAAGAAAGTATGCAAGTTATAGATACATAGCTTTTTAAGGGATGAAATAATTTAAAATTACTAAATAATGTAGTTCTAGAACTTGATTAAAGTATTTAAATAGCTGATATATACAGATATATATCGTACCTATGGGGTTATATATGTATAGACATAAGGTATGCATATAGAGAGACAGAGAGAGAGAGAAAGAGAGACAGAGAGACAGAGACAGAGAGAGACAGAGACAGAGAGAGAGCATCTTGTGATACCTTGGAATGTGCATCAGTAAGTCAAGGAGAAGAGGGAAAACATAGATGTGATTCTGTATCTTTCTGTCAAAGGGAGGACAATGCTCTCTGACACTGCTAAAGTTTTCCACAGACATTGAGTAAAACATGTAGAACTTTTATGTGATTTCTTTCAGTTTCACTATACATTATTTAATATCATATTATGAATTCTTTATTTCCAGTACAACCAATCCTTATGTTACTTCAGTTTAGAGAATGATCAATATTTTCCATATACTAATAACAGAATCTAAAACTATATGTAAACTGTCAAAGTGGCTGACTTTTTAGCAACATACCTTTTTAAATTCAATACATTAAAATTTTGACCATGATTCATTTCATTCAGAAATGTATTTTTATTAATGTTCTTATATTTAATAATTATTTTTAAAATTGCTTCTTAAGTTGTATAATAATAATTTTAATAATAATAAAATTCAAAAAAAATTTTATACTTAGAAATTCATCATGGCAGAAAATATAACAAATGTTATAATTTGTATTTGTAGGCATAATTTTTCAAATAAATTTATTTATTTAAATTACTTTCATGTATACAGTACACTCGTTAGACATCTATATTGTTCATAAAATGATTCCCCCCATTGCTCCCTCCCTCCCCTGGCCTTCCACCTAGCCATCACATTAATGCTGACTGCATTCCCTCTGCTGTGCTCCCAGTCCATCCCCGTGCCCAACTATCAACTACTAATTTGTACTTCTTTGACCCTTCATCCCATTCTCCCAGCCCCCCAACCCCTCCCCTCTGTCTGTCACCACATTGTCCACTATGTCTGTGAGTCTGTTTTTAATTAGTTTGTTCTTTTTGCTCCTTGGATTCTACATATAAGTGAAATCATGTGGTATTTATCTTTCTCTGTCTGACTAATTTCACTCAGCATAATAACCTCTAGGTCCATCCATGTCGTTGTAAAGGATAGGATTTCATTTTTTTAATGGCTGAGTAATAGTCCATTGTGTATATGAACCATGATTTCTTTATCCAATCATCTGTTGATGGACATTTAGGTTGCTTCCATATCTTTATAGGCATATTTTTATTTCGAAGAAGGATGATATGGGACCAATGAAAGGTTTTGAAGTATAAAAACATACTATATTAGAATAAATTTTTATGGGAAAAATGAAATAAAAATAAGAATGCAAAGAGGAAAAGAAAACATACATTTTCAAACTTGAAAGATGAGCTGGTTTGTGTATTTTTAAATAAATGAGGGTGGGTCTCAAATCATTAAGAAATGCATATTCCATGAGATGCATTTAAAAGAGTGATATAAAATTTAATAGATGCCGGTATGACATCTTTTGCAACTATTATAATTCAGAATAAAAAAATATAATGATGTCAACTTTAAAGTGTGCAAGGAAGAAGTGTGCAAGGGTGTAAATAGAATTTCACAATGTAGCATATACTTGTAAGATAATTTTCCTGTTTTAGTAACACTTATAATTGAACTCAGAATTTAATAAGCTTTGTGCCTGGAAAAGTAATTCTGCAGCTAAAAATGTATACTATAAATGTACACAAATCAGTATGCTCTAAAAATTGAAATCATCATGAGATCTAATCATTTAATTAATTCACATACTGAAAGTTTTAAATTGTGTGAAGTTATTGTTATGTTATAAAATGCCTTTACATTGAAACACGGTTCGTGCTTCACCAACTCGATATAGAAGAAACAGAGTTTGAGCTTTTGGGGAGCAATGTTCGCTTTCTCAGGTGCACGCATGCGCCGTTCAGCAGCTGCACCTGAGCGGGTCCAGGCAGGCCCAGCACATACCTGGCTCTGGAGCTTGGCATTGTCTTTGTGGTGCAGGTGTTCCGCAGCGTCCGCATCGAAATGATACATTCCTTTATTTTCCTCAAAAAGCTTCCTATACTCTCTCTAAGAAACAGAGAACACGAAAAGAAATTCAGAACAAAAGAGGATGATTAGAGCAATTAAGAAACTGAAAAACGCAAGCCAGTGAGAGCTGTCAAGCGGCTATCGAGCCTCCATCCGCAGTTATTTAATCCAGACACTGAGATGAACCGACAACGCCACCCAGACCCGCTCTCAGGGGTCAGTGGGAACAGCAGACCAAACAGTTGTGAGAAGCAGAGGACAACTAGCTGTAAACACAAGGTAAAAGTCACAGCTCTGGGGAGTGGCAGCGGAGAAGCCAGTGACGCGACTCTAGTGAACAGGCAAGGCGGGCAAAACAGAAGCCATCTGCCCTTCCCTTATCCTAAAACAAGAACGCCTGGAACAGCCTCTTCCAGAGAAGAACAGAGGAAAGCAAAGCTAGAGGCAGAAGAACAAGAAGTTGTGTACAAGGACTCGGCCAGGAGGAAGACTGGTGGTGAGAGAAAAGCGAGAAATGGTTCGACTCATTTTCCTAAAAGGAGAGGGTAAGAGGTGCCCAGAAGAGAATCGAGGAATCTGGGTACAGCTGGTTGAATGTTTAAGGTAAGAAACTGGATAAAGACAACTGCTTAGACATACAGACCAAAAAAAGTGGGGAGAGAGTGAATCTGGAAGAGACCGGAATGGATAAGGATGCCAAATCAAATTTGGCAACGGTAGCACTCACAGAGGCAGCAGTAATACAGAAATTACTTCATAATTTCTGCCATCGGAGACAGGACACTTACTCTGCCCTATTTGAGGAAGACTTGTAGAGGTGAATGGTAACTCTCAAGACTCTACGCTACAGAAACTTAAGCTGAAGTTGGTTGCTCATTAGGCAATGAGGATTCCGGTGAAAAGGACCATTTTTTGGAGAGTGAGGGAGAGGTAAGTGGCATTTGAAAGGGAGCAGAAAGATCTGCCATAATGAAATTGACATCGGGTCTTAGCAGATTCTCCAGCCTCTGGGAGAGAAACAGAAAGAAGGCCCAGTGTCAGGGATGGGAGGGGTGAAGGATGCACACGAGAATTGCTGTTCCAATGGGATACAGCACTGGTCCTAGAGGTGCCTTTAGGCAATTAGGACACTAAGATGTGTCCCCCAAAACTCTAACTACAAGAAAACGAGAGAGAAAAAGCCCCAGGAGGCTTATGAAAATATTCACATGGCACATTTTGACCGAAAAGAACAAGTTCTGAATTTTGGCTCTTCTGCTAATCATCATCATCTCAAAATACTTAGAGATTTTATCATTTGATTAGAAGTTATTTTATAATATATAATATATGCTCATAAAATATTATGAATTAAATGTAACAAGCTAAAACATACGCCATACTGAGTTAAAATCCAGAACCAATAAAGCCTAGGAAAGTATGTCTGGAATAATGGATATAAACTGAGAAAAGTTCAATAAATACTGTCCCAAAGGAAATGATATATTTCCATTACAGAGAATTTCAGAAACTCCTATTTTTAAAAAAAGTTTAAATAAAATAAACAAAACCTGTTTGAACTAAGATCTGCAAAAGAATTTTTAATACTTGCTGCTCCTTATATAATAGTCTCTGCTGCCACCTAGTGGGACTTACTGACAGTAACACAAATATATATATATACATACATACATATATATTTTTTAATTTTTGCAAAGTTATAAAAGAAAATGAAAGCTAGTAGAGCTCTATTTTCCAGGGGAAAATGTTATCTCAAAAATTTAATTCGTATGGCTGTATAAACTCATAAGCACTAATTTCACTATGCATTAAAATAAAGAAATTATGATTTATACCAAAGAGAGTTAGAAGTCTTTAAAAACAGCCATTTATAACAAATTGATAACTAATTTGGACTGAATGTCTTTTTATTAAGCAACTGTTTAGTCAATGTTTTAATAAAATTAAGTTGCCTTTAAAAATCAACAAAATTCCAATTCTCATTACATTAAACTTTAACAGAAGGCAACTCTAATGTATAATCAGTTTGAGCCACTGTAGTATCATACAACTTCAAAACCTCAGAGTAACACGTTTATTGAATCTTAAACTTTCTCTTCCACAGAGGAATCATTAAGTCATAATTTTTCTATGGGACAAAATGTTTATAATATAGGCAAAGCACCACTGGAACAACGATTTAAACTTTATAAATGGTATATAAAATAATGGCAACATAAGAGACTGGTGGGTTTTCTCTGTTGAAGAGATGCTGGAAACAATTTATGTGAAACTATAATTGTTTTCACCAATATTATAAAATAAAGGTCAATATTCTTAAAAAGAAATATTGCCTTTGAGTGGCATGCATTCTTCCAGCTACCGAATTTTTAAATTCCCACTGTGATATTTTTATTGTATTATTTACACATGAACTCTCACGTCCTACAGAAATGTAACCCAAACATGGATGAGGCATAGTCCAAGGCAAAATGCCAGCGCAAGGATCAAAACTGGAGGCCAACGACTGAACGTGAAGAAAGCAGCTCAGAGAACGAACACACAGGGATTTTAGATGCACACCTACGAGTCATGGAGGAAAACACGGAACTGAAACCCAGCCACTCAGCGGGGAGAGGGGTGCATGAGGAGGTGCAGGGGTGAGCTCCGGAACTGCAGGGCAACGTGAGAGACATATCCGGGGATTGCGTCTACCTCTGGGCCTGACATTTCTCTAACTTCCGTTCCCTGCTCAACAGATTGGACAGAATGATGATGTTTTTCCTGCCAAGGTCCAGTGATTTAAAACATCAACTAATTAAGAAAATCTCTTGAGTATGAATTATTCATATGCATAATGCATTGCAAGGATGACAGGGATGGTGATGGTGGAGCAAAGAGGATTATGACATTATAAACAGAAGTTTCAAGACATCAAAGCCCAGGGTAGACACTGAAGCTATTACTCATTATTTAATAGTTTGGGAACCAGGTTTGAACTACAGGTCTGTTTGTTTTTAAATCTCTGACTAAGGGTACATCTCCTGAAGACAGCTCTTTGCACTTTTCCACCTTCCTCGCCCAGCACATTTTCCCATCTGATCCGTACCTGGCCCGATGCAGGTATTCAATAAATATGGATAATTTTGAGTGAGCAAGCGAGCAATTTTTAAACTAGGCAAAGGAATACATGAGGTCAGGTTAGGGCTGCTCATCACCACGGGGCATCCTGAGATGTAGGAAATGGGAAGCTCAGGTGAGCCAGGCCATCAGTTAAGAGAGTCGGTGACATCCCTAAGTGTCTGAAACAGTATGCAGGAGCCAAGTTCTGAAGGAAAGACCACTTGGCAGGGTACCCAGATAGTTTCATCAAGAGATGAAGAAATCACCCTCCCCTCCTGGCTGCACTGAAAAAAACATGGGAATCTTCACAAAATGAAAAGTACTGTCTCAACATAAACACCTTTAGGATTTATTTTCAGAGAAAATACAAATTAGATTAAGACTCTTTTTTTATGTTACTGAGGCCTAGTAAGTACCAGACACTCTGGCCTGCATAAAATAAAAAGATGTCTGACTTAAGAGTCTGACTTTTAAGTGGCTTCAATCAAATAGAGACAGAGGAAGAAAGGGGAAGAAGAAAGGCAGGAAGAACACTCATCCAAACACTTTGAAGTGTATTTGTTCAACAAGAAAGTTTGCATTCAAGAGATATTAAAGAGTTGACTTAAAAAAAAAAAAACTTTGTAAGGCAACAGCATTGGTGGGATGTAAGCAAGCAGATTTTACTACTTTTCAGTGAGTTAGTTACTCGAGGAGCAGCAATGCCCAGGCACACCCAAGGAAGCAGGTGCACTCATGATGAGTGCTGCGGGCACATCGGCTCCAAGGAACCAGAGGACATCTACAGCTGCCATCAAACCACCACCAACCCACTTACTCCGCTGAGCATTTTGCTGACTTTCAAAGCATGGTCTAAAAACAAGGTTGGGAGATCTGAAACTGGATCATGGATGTACTGAATGTCTTTCTTGTACTTCACCTAGGAAAATAACATGGAACAAAATACCATCTAGGAGAAGAAAATATTACACTTTTGCATTATTGCCAGTATCATGTTTAACTCGTGACAAAGTACTAGTCAGTCGTAAATTGACAGGTGAATTCGAAAGTAGCCACTAGATGGTGCTCATTTACTACTGAATGGGCAAAAAAAGTTGTTTCTAGGGATCTAGAAATATTTTGATACTTTTTGGATTGTATACATATTCAGAAAGGGTGATTAAACAGAATCAAGTAATTCTAACAGAAATTCTGCTTTGAAAATCTAAAAGAAATTTCCACTTTATTCTTTAGAAATTACTACCATATTTCAATTATGCTTTGTGGCAATTTTAAGGCTTTTGGTATTTTTCATGCTATTGAAATATAGTCTCTTTTTTTACTAACTGCTTTGGAAATATAATATCGGTAATCATAATAATTAAATATTAATAATATAATATATATTGAGTACTTACTGATGTCAAATACTTTCCTAAATACTTGATTATTTAATTTTCACAACCCTAGAAGGTAGGAACTTTAAGTATCTTTATTTTTCAGATGAGGAAACTGAGGCACAAAATGAGGATGGTATAATATTAAGAAAGGGAGCAGGCATATAGTTTAGGTTCCTTTAAGTGTATTTCAACTCTATTTACTTTACGTTTTTCCCACATACAAAAACGAAAAAGAGAAGTCACTCTGATATTCTCGGTGGTCCTAACACCCATTTCGGTTGCTGGTGACAAACAAAAGTTGGTTAATAAACACAAATAACATACCTTCTATAAACATTAATGAAAATAAGATATACTACGTCCCAAGGATCTGACGGGCGTTGAACGATTTAAATGATCTAACAAAGCAGCAGTTGACAGTAATTCATCTGAACACTTGAAAAGGTGCTCTATACATCTATGCAACTAGAGCAAAGTGATCAATTTTCCTCCATGTTTCTGTTTTGATATTTTGTCTAACTTTAATAAAAGTTTAAGACTTTTTCTTGTTAATTGAAACTTGATTATTTAAAAAAAACAACATGAAAACAAATCTTGTGAAGTAGTTCACAGCATTTACATAATAAGTAAGAATGACATTGTAAGCCAATACAATTTCTGACAATTTCTTTATGATAAGCTACCATGTACCAGGTAGCACTTTACAGTAAGTGCTATTTCATGGGCACAATTACGAGTTAACTGCCGTCATAACCACTAATTTATCATACTACACACGATCTTTCTGCAAAACTCTGTAATCTATTTCTACTCTCGATTAGATATAATAGTTTTATTAGCAATACAATTCCTACTTATCAACTAAGTAGTAGTAATCAGTAACATTAATAGCAAATTACAATAATACATTTTTCTCAAAGCTTCAGGGAAGTATGCTTCAGTGTTTTCAACTAAAATCGCTTGGAAATTACATAATTCTGTTTAAGTATCAGTGGTTACAAAACAATTGATTCAGAGAAAACAAGAATCAAAAAATATCAAAAATGATTTCTATGGATTACAAGTCACAAGACACAAAGTAACTTACATTACTGGCCAGTTCAGTGGCAATCTGACTTTGCCTAAAAGAAACACTTTCAAGGGGATTGTAATGATGTTTCTTATCCTTCATTTCGTTATCAAATTTTTCTTTGTATTTAATCTGCCATAAAAGAACAAAAAAGGATAAATTAAATAGCACTTTTGTTTTTAAGCTTTCAAAATAACATTTGATATTTCATTAGATCAGATACAACCTACCTTAAAAATGAAAGATAGCAAAGTTTAAATTCCTGATACTTTCTTCCATATAAAGCTTAATTAGGCATAAATTTCTCGTTTAAAAAAAAAAAAACCTTCTACTTGAATATTGATCATAGATGCAATTAGGCATGAACTCAAATCCTATTAACAAGAATTATGCACTAAATTCTCAGGATTTTTAAATGTCACTTTTCATTTCTGCATTCTTATAATCTATGATCAATTAGAAATTTAGACCATAAACGAATTAAGTCTACCGTACTTAGAAAAGAGATGCTAAGCCCCAGAACTTGAATATGAATTTTCCTGAGGGAACGATTCCAAATATAGGACATGGTTTGTAGCAGTTTTTCTTATCATTTTCCATTTGTTCAAAAATTCATTTCCAAGAACTACATTTTCTGAAATGTCCTGGGTCTAATTAATGTCATTTTTTTATTCCTCTGCTTTTACTCTATGTTTGTATTCAGCAGCAAAACTATTTCTAATAGTCACTCTAAATTATTTTTCTCTTTTCTTAAGTAGCCCGAGAGCCACCAAAGAAAGCATTATCAAGTTATCCTGCAGAACCGTATTTTTCTCCATGAATAGAGAAATATGTGAGTGTATATTATTATAATTAAGTGGAATAGAGGTACAAGTTCTTTACCAAACAAGAACTACCTACTCAGATCTCACACCCACTTTGATTCCTGTAGCCAGGAAAGTATTCACAGACTTCAAAAGCAAAAGTAAGCTGTTTTGCTCTCTTATAATATTTTTACACTATATAATAGCTATAATATTTTGTTTTCTTCCAACATTGTCATATTGCACCTTTATTCATACAACTTAAGGCTGTTCCTTGAAGAGGTTTTTATTACAAAGTAAATGGGGGATGGCTGTTTTAATCATGTGTAGATTGGGGGATGGTCTCCCTCTGGGGCCTGTATCTAGAACATGTGGGAGAAAGCTACTGACAATCTTAGTGGGAACACACTTGGAAAATATTTCAACATGGCTTTCAGGAAGTATTTTCTGTTGTGGTTCCACCTGCTCGTAATAACTTTCTGACATTCGCGTTGCCTTATAAATTTAGACAAAACCTCTACCAATGGAATACATTTAGATTCCATTCACTATTTTCCACTGTTTCTGGCACCAAAGCAAAGAGCGTGGTTGACCCCTAAACATGCTCTCTACACCCTTCTGCCTGGGTACTTGTCGCGATATTTTTATCAGTGCTTTTGTGTCTCTCTCTAGGTTTTTAGTGCCTATAGGGTATTTGCTCCGTGAGTGGACTCTCTTAACTGACTTCCACTTGAATGGCACTCTTGACTCAGCCAGACTCACCAATGCTCCGCACTTACTCAGTAAAACATTCTGTCTGAAAGCATGGGCCCCTGAACACACTCTCAGCTGGTAGCTATCTAGCTCACTGACCAATCCTGGTATGTAATATGGGCTCACATCAAGCTTTCTTGCAGTTATTCGCATTCTCCAAGCCTGGGCACCATGAGTGTCTCCAGAATGTACTAGCTAAAAGACAAATATAGCTTATGGGATCCTCACACAAAGAGAACTCATTGTACGGCCTTTGCACAATGGCACCTGGAGCAGAGGTGACACGCAGGGGGTATTACTTGGAAATTAACCTGACAAATTCCCCTCTGTCATTAAATCTGGCACTTGCCCTTCCTGAATAAAGGAATATTCCTGAAAAAGGAATAATCGATCCACATTATGATGATTCTTTCTTTCCTCTGTTCATTCGACACTGAGCTTGTGTTGACTTTCTACTACAAGGTAGCACTAGTTCCTACCTGAGGCTGGGAATCCTGGCATGACCCAGATACACTCTGTCAAGTCTAGAGTCAACAACCTCTTGCAAAAGCAAATCTGATCGAATCACACTCACATTTAAGAGTGGTTTACCAGTTAGCTCCAGCACTTCTGATGCCATTAGGTGTATTGTATGCTTGCTAAGAGTCAACTGGGTTTGTCCCTAATCTTGTTTATGCTAGTTGTATTTATTATAATTATAGCATTTTAGTATGTCGAATGCTAGTATATTTATTGTAAAAAATCAGTTATTATTTCTACAAGACCTATGTTATTTCTATGAAAGATTTCAGGAATTTAGAATTCCCTAAAAAACTATTGTCAAATTAAGGGTAGTTAAGATAACCAGAAGAGTCAGGGGCAGGGGATATAAATAATCTAGAAGGTGCTAGAACTTGGATACAATAACACTATATCTTTAAAATAATGTCTTCCGAAATGCAAATCATAGACAATGCATTGTGAGTATGGTTTGCAAGAAAAATAACACAAAACTCCAAACTACATCAAAAAGTTGGTAAATAAATAAACACATGTGTTTTGTGTTAAAATGAAATGTTAAAATAGCTTTCTAATAGATCTTGATGAGAACTTTATTTTTGAAGATTTCTACCACTGTTTTGCATTGGGCTATATACCTTAAAATTGAATTTTAAAGTGCTGTCTAACCTTTCCAGGTTATTTCCGTAGTGTGCGATTAATTATTTAAAATACACCTGTCATTCATATCCTTTTAATGAATGTAATGATAAGCAAAGTGTTGTGAAATTTATTCTAACCTGCAGTACTCTGCATGATTTGATTTGAAAGTGCCTATGGAAGAAAATCCCAAGAATTTCTCTTATTAATTAATCACTAAGTAAAATTAACTGCATGATATGTTAAAAAAAAAAAAAAACACCACACACATTTATCAGACACTGACACCCAACTGTCCTTTACCTGCTTCTGGAAGGTTTGCACATAAGAAAATAGCCAAATGGATTAAATGGTTCCCACTGTTCACCTCCTGACTGGTTCTCTCACCAAGTACATATACATCCCCAACATTCGATCTTATTTTCAGCCCAGGCAATGCTTTCCTATGATGATAACTGATAACCAGGAAACAAAAGATCTCCCTTCCAGTTGTAAAGCCATTTGAGTAAGAAAGGTAGGTGTTGGGTGACTTGGCTATGTGACCTTAAGACACAAGGTTACCTCTTATATCTAACTCAATTATTTTGGAAACAAACAAAAAAGCTACTTATACCTATGACTGATTTCATTTACATTATGAATATCATATATAATAACCTTGACATCTATCTACCAACTTTCTAAAAAAACAAACAGAGAGATGTATAGGATCGAACTCCTAAAAGTTTTATAAAGAATCTTAACAGACGTAGCAGGACTTTGAGAGGCCCACACTTGGAGAAAACACAGGAACTGTTAAACTACAATGATATAAGTTGAACTAGTCCCTCCGAACTGCATCTGGACAAAGCAGTGTTCCAATGGTCTGAAGCTAGAGCCCAGAGCATCCACCATGAGTGGTGCCAGGCTTCACGACAGCACCTATGGCTCAGATTCACAAAGAGCCAGAAAAGGTAGAGAAAAGCAGACCCTGAACGGAAGCTTTTCTTCATAGCCACAGAAACAAATGTTAGGAAGGAAATGGAAAATTTTATGTGTGCTTAATGATCAGTGAAAATGAAAGTAAACAAATGACATAATGCCACATATCTGTAGGTATCAATTTCTTCCAGTTTTGGATAGATCTGAACTCAACGCTGTCGAGCGAGAGTCTAAACAGATTTTCATGTAGAACTCACCATAAAAGTGGCAATAGTTTTATCTCTGCCTTCATTTTCACAATAAAACAATATCTTACCAACTTTGCACCAAATGTGGATGATCTAGAGAAATTTGTTTAATTGGTCTATATATATTTATTGAAAGATTCATCTGCCATTCCATAATGGCAAATTAAATGCATATAAACCCTATCCTTGTGGTAAGTGAAGTGGTTATTTAAAACACACATATACATATATATGATTCTTAAAACTTGTATTAAGAACTATAAAGAAAAAGAACAGAGAGAGTGATACAGTTGACAAATCAAGGGCATGACATTTAAGCCAACACTTGGGTATAAGAAGGCTGGTAGACACAGTGCTTATCTAGAAGGAAGAGTGAGACATTCCCCAAACCAATTAATGCCCCTTATAGTAAAAAAATAATTCTTATTAAATTTTAGCAGCCATCTAATATATAGTTTTTAGGCTTAAAGTCTATTCCTATCAATATAGCAAATGCAATTTTAGAACAAATGATAATTATTATAAATACAAACATTTTTCTTGATATTATGAAACTGAAGAATTTCATTCATCATGTAGATAAATCCCAAATAACAAATTAAGATGACATATGAATATATTAACAAATTAACTGCTCTTAGAATTTTTTTAAGATGATGACTTCAACAGTTACTACACTTACAGCCGAGATACTTGCAAATACAGCACTCTTTTTCTGCTGGCATGTGAGATTTACTTTTATTTTACTTTTTTTACTGATTTCCTTTTAGTTATCTGACCACAATTTTATGTTCCTCCCTAAGTTTTAAAAAAGGCAACTTTACAACTATGGGAGCAAAGCTATCGCACATAGGAAGGGTTTGGGATGTGTTTCCATTACTTTTATCCGGGTTTAATCCCACAGAGCTCACTTTGCAGGTAAAATGGGAGAATTTTTCTGCCCACTTGCTTGCTCATTCTCATCTTTGTATCTGTGAGGTCTTAGTCCCTGCCGTGAGCGCTGGCCTCGTCACTGCCTTCTCAGATCTCACATCCTTCTGGCGCTAGCTTGCTCTTTCCTACCTGCATCCTGACCCCACTTTCTCTGCTTATTGCACTCCTAAATCATTTCCCCCTTATGTATTTGTTTGCCTTTGAGGGGTCCTGTATTCACAAACTGCCATTAGTTTAAGAGCAAGAGAATACATGATCTGCAAAGTTGTCAATGAAAATGAGAACTAGACAATCTGCCCTTGTGTAGTGAATACACCTGAAAAGGCAAATGGAGCATCCTGAGTTCATTCCAGAACTGCTACATATTCATCTTCGCAGTTTCCCTTTTTTTCTGAAGAGTTTATAGACCAGAAGTTCAGTAAGAATATCATGAAAAAGGAAAGAGGATGGATGTAACTTGCAAATTACAATCTGCTTAAGTACCTGATCATTTGGTGGCTAATGATTTAAGGGTTTTTTTTGTCTGTTTGTTTTGTTTTTATCTGCCTAAAAACCCATGTAGAGATCAAATGGTAAGATTTTTGGTGACTGAATTTGAAACATGAATATAAAAACTCAAATATCAAAACTTTTTCTAAGGATTTCCAAATAAGATTGTAAAGGAGGAAACTTAAGACCAGCATCTAAAAGCCAGTGTTGTTATTCCTGCTTCATTCTGTATGTGAATTCGTGTCAAAACACAGGGTGGAAAGCTATTCTGAACACCTACTGTAAAATTATTCCTATGAAATTATGTAGTGTTTCTATGGGCCAGGCAGCATTTTCAGGGGGCTTTCCTCACACTGTTTCATTTAACCCTCACAAACCTAAAAAGTGGGTATAGCCATGTCCCCATTTTACCAATGAGGACAGTGCAGATGTCAAAATTAAGTCATTTGTCCGAAGTCATTCAATTAGCAAGTAGCAGAACCAGGAATTTAACTCAAACAGTCTGATTCTAGAGCCCATTTTCTTAACCACGCAACCAAACCATAATGCTTTTCTAGAATCTTCTTCTTCTCTCCTACACAATTGAGGAAATCAATCTTTGCCCCCAGGAAGGGCTGAAATTGTAAGAGGTCAGATAGTTATGCCAGAAATCTTAAAGTGATGCCAGAACAGTTGCCAAGTATGTGGCAATATACCCCGCCTCTTTGTCAGGCATTATTGGGAATGAGAAAAGCCTGGAGTCACAGTCCTTTTAGTCCCTTGATAAGAATGTTACCCAGATGAGTCCCCAATTTCTTAGCCCATCAGCCGCTTCCTGAGTCTCAAAGTTGTTTTATAAGTGAAAGTGTCTTATAAACCGTAAAACCATTATTATGAGGCAAAACAAAGTAAAACAATCGATTCAGGTGTCTCTGTCATTCATTCCTTCTCTCCGCCTCATTTTCACCCCCCGTGGCAAGAAAGTCCTTTCAGCTTTTAGCTCCTCCCTGTGTGGACATCACAGGAACATGATCAGCCGGCCTCTGAGTTTCTTCCCTCTTGTGAGGCCAGCCTTTCCTACACAGTGTTGCCATATTAACCTTCCTTGAACAGTACTTTCTTCACAATGCTTCTAAATCTGTGCTAATGCATTTCTTAGCTGAAAGCAGAGGCTACTTGAGAGAAAATGGTGAGAAACAATACTGATGACTCCCTTTCTGAATTCAACTCTAAAAAGCTCCATTATTACATTCCAAAATCACTTCCCTTTTTCTTTTACAGAACACATTACTCCTAAACTGCTCTCTAAATGTGGCCTATAGTCCAAATGAAGATAACACTGACCCATTTATTATCACACAGCATCTTAACTCCTCCCAATTCCCCATGTGTGTTTATGACCGCATCTCTTTGCTAGGTCATCTGCGCCTACTGTCAGACCTCTCTCCTCTGTCATGCATTGGTCCTGATCTTTGTTTGGGATCTTTCTCTGAGCAGAGTTTTCTCTCCCGTGAAGTCCAACTTAGCTCAAATCTACCTCTTACAAAAATCTTCCTATTTACACCATCCTCACTGATGCCCTTCTCCACACTCACAGAAAAGGATAGGTATAAATAACAGCTTGTTTGTACTTTTTTGGCATTTCCCTTTCTATAAATAAATTTGAGCACCTTTTTTCAATGTTTACTAGTTATTTATATTTGCTCTTCTGTGAACTGTCTATTCACCTCCTTTGAAGACCACTGATCTTTTTCTATGTTAAAGAGCTATTCTCCGAAAGAAATCTAGCTATTGGGAGGTGAATGCACAGTGTAAATATATATACATGCCTTGCTGTTAAGGTGTACAGCTGAAACTTACTGGATTTCATTAACCGATGTCACCATAAAAATAAATAAATAAATAATAGATAGATAGATAGATAGATAGATAGATAGATAGATAAAATAAAGAGCTATTCTCAAACACTCTCTTCTCCTTTTAAACTATCTTATTTAATTTAGTTCAATCATTTAATTTTATTTGAGTTTTTTAATAGCCTGTCGGGATCCTAACAGGAATCGCATGAGCTTCTAAAAATTAATATGGGAATAACTAACACTTTTAAAATATTGAGTATTGAGACTCCCAAGAGAATAGTAGGTCTTTTTATTTGTTCAGATATCATTTTATGTTTTTCACTTAGATTTTTAGTTTTCCTCATTTACATTTTTTCATTCTGAATTAAGACATTTGCAACTTGAGAATGACTATTTCAAAGCTGAAAACACTGTAAATGTATGAAACTTACTGTTTGATATCATTATTGACTTGGCAAATGTTATCTTTTTCTACTGAAAGAGTTTACATTTTCACACAGTCAATCATACCTAACTATTCTTTCATAGCTTCTGCATCTCTGTTCTCATTTAAAAACAGCTCTGTTGTTCCTATTTGGTGTATATATAGTCTCCTGGATTTTCTTTTTCAGATTTTTAAATGATTTTATTGTTTACATTCACATATTTAATCCATCTGGAATCCATTTTTTATATGGTTTAAGATTCAGGTCCAATTTTATTTTTACCCTGATAGATGACCAGTTATGTCAGCACCATTTATTAACTAATCAGACTTTTTCCCACTGCCTTGAACCAACACTTTCATCATATATTAAATTCTTATTCATACTGGAATCTATTTCAAGATTCCCTATTCCATCCTACTGATTATTTTATCTTTTACTATACCAATCCCATATTGATTTAATTCCAGTGGTTTTATATTATGTTATGGTAACTCACAATTTAAGTTCTCCTTTACTGATCTTCATTTTCATACTTTTAAAGGCTATTCTCAGGCATTTCCTTTTCATTCAAAGTCTAAGATCATTTTATCCATACTTAAAAAAAAAAAAACCCTGTTGGAGTCTAATCGAAATTGCATGACATTTATATATTAATTTGGGGAGAACTGCAATTTTATCTATTGAGAACTTCAACCAAAAATACAGCATGTCTTTATAGTTTTTCAAATCTTGTTTTACATTCTTCAATAACATTTCAAAGTTTATTCATTCTCAACGCTTTTCTAGCTCATGATTAAAGCATTTAAAAAAGGAGAAAATTAGTATTTTTATTACTAAATTCAAATTTACATGTGTGTGTATCTGTGTGTGTGTACATGTAGACAGACAGACAGAAATCTTATTATCTGGTATAACTATTGTTAAATAATAAAAATCCTGGGAAATGTGACAATATAGCTAGACTCATTGAAAAGGTTAAGATTTGAGCCAAAAGAAAAGAAAACTCTATTTTATGCTTAAATTAGACTTATTTTTTTTCCTTGCTGGAATTCATAATTATTGTAATCCTATCTCAAATGGCTTCAGAAACATATCTTTGCATAATCTCGCAATTAATGATATTATCTAAAATGAAATACTTTTCTGTGTTACGAGGAACAAAATCTCTGAATAAAAATGATAGAATCATCGCTAGAGTCTTACCTGACTAGAAAGTTTAGAAGCTTCCACTGCATGTTCAAAATCTGGTCTTCCAATTACAGCAGGCTCTTTATCCATCACTCCTTGCCCTTTCTTGTACTCTGCCTAAAATGAATAAATAATAAAATGTTAAATACTTCTATTTTCCAATGAAGAATTACATTGGCATTAGCCAAAATAAAACATAAAGACCCTCAGTCCATAAAAAAATACTCCTTTCAACTCACCAAATACTAAAGTGAGAATTGATTTCATAGTCTGGATATTTAAATAAACTCAACTTTTTTGTAGTAACTTAATTACTAATTTTAAGTCATAGATCCAGTCGTCATCTTCATTAGGTGTATAAACATTAAAAAAAAATTTAGGGGAAATTTCTGGGTAATTGAGATCCTGCGTGCTGCATACAGATGGCTTCCATGGCCTTGTTTAGTCTCAAGAACTGAT
Source organism: Macroglossus sobrinus (assembly GCA_004027375.1). Taxonomy (NCBI): domain Eukaryota; kingdom Metazoa; phylum Chordata; class Mammalia; order Chiroptera; family Pteropodidae; genus Macroglossus; species Macroglossus sobrinus. The sequence continues at coordinate 17,650 of PVKZ01002380.1, forward strand.
CTAACCTTGTTAGATTAACACACCGTTGAATTTAGGGAATAATTATTTATTTTTAAGGTGATGAAAACTCATGTTATTCAACTATTTGAATCAAATTAAGTCATTATTTTTAACCAGGGTTTTGGGTATGTTCAAGTAAAATGGTATTAGCCAAGGAGGATGCCTTAGAGAAGATAAGAAACAGCCATGATGTGTAGGAAATACACAGGGTAAATGTTGGCAGAAGAGAGTCTGCACAATGAACAGCAACAAGACAAGAACAAGGCCAAGTGAAGTTCTCTGGTGGAGTAAGGGATAATATGGGACCAGATGACTGAGAACCTTGACTTTCGAGCTGGGACATTTGACTGTTATCTTATACCCAAACAGTAGTTATTACTCTAAAGTTATGATCATACTAGCCATAGTCAAGTTAAGTCTGGGTAGATTCTACATATACCCGAATAATTTACATAGTCAAATGTATAACTCAGAAAAAAACTGAGATGTCATTAATTCGGATTGATTAATTTTATTCATTAAATTAACTATCCAACTACCAAAGCCATGCTTTGTCTCCTGCAAAAATAAGAAAACATTTTCTGCTCAAGATAAGAAAGTGAGATTACATTGCTTATGATCTTGGAGATCTGTGTTGCCATCTTGATGTCTGGTCTGTCGAGCTTCGCATTATATGCGTGGGTGTCCTGCATATCTTTTCTATACGAAATCTGAACAATGAGACAATTTTGATTGAAAAAAAGAAATTAATGATTTCATATTATTACTAGCCTTAATGTTCATAATGTTATTTTTCTTTGCATTAATCACCTTAGAGACCCCAGTGACTATACAGTTTTTCTAAAAATTTTTATGTACAACATTTATTTGGATAGATATATTCTCTTTTTACTATACCTATGCCTCACTAACATTATAACATATGAACTGAGTTTATACAACCTAAGAAATATGAGCCCCAGACCTTGGCACAAAACTAGTCTTACAGGAGTTTACATAAACCACCCTTATAAGTGGGTCACAGTATATAAGTGTGTATGCACACATTCATACACACAGTATCCTTATAAAGGGCTTTAACATGCCCATCACAGTCTCTACCCCCGGAAGATGCAGGATAAGCTCCAGCACATGAATACAGAAAATCACTTCCGGGGGTTAATGTATGTGAAGACATATAACTCTCCAGCTTTCACCATCCCCATCACATCCTTCTCCCCTTTTTCTGACCAAATTCTCCAAATGCCCATGTCTGAGAAGCCTAGTCATGGGTACCGATAGTTCTATTATCCAGTATATGTCATTGCAATGACTTTATCCTCCCAAAATAAAAGCAATTACATTAAGGAATATTCATCCTCCGAATGTACACTAGATACAAACAAATCAAAGTGTGGAAAATAAAGACTTAAAATATATATATAATATATATATTCATAAATATTTATATATATTTATATATATTACATATGTATATAAATTTTGCAAAATGTACTTTAGGTGACAGTGGTCATCTAGATTAACTCGACTGACAAATGGGATGAGAAATCAGATGATCCACTTCTCTATTTCTTGAGATCAGTCATGGGTTGAAAGAATATTTAATTTCCCAGATGCAATTCTAATAGCACTAAGGGCTGGTCAACTTGTCTATTATATTCTATTCTATTAAAGTTACAATGCAAAGGATATGGCAACTGTTTCAAAAATGACACCATCTTTATTTTCTCAAGGCACAGAAAAATGGAACACACAACAAATATTTCTAATATTGCCTGCAAACGTCCTGCAATAGCATCATCTGGGTGACTTATTTAAAATTTAGATTTCTGAGGTCTATCCCCACCCTTCTGGAATGAAATTTCAGTAAACAGGCCCTAGAATTTTATTTTAATGAATTCCCCCAGTTGACCACTGTGAACCAGTATTCTAGATAATTCAATATATCTTGTTATTTCTCTTTCAAACTTGCAGAGTTAAAACAAACAAACACTGGTTCTTTCTTCTTTCAAAAATAAGTTATAAGACACGATAATGTAAACTTCATAGGTACCCTATGCATTATATTATTTCAATGAAACATTTATATACATCTCTATTTATTTCCAAGACCTTTTATTTGCCTCACTATCATTACTTTTTTTTCCACTTGTTTATAATAATGAACCCGTCTGAAAAATGAACACAGCTTAAATACAATTAGCATAATTTCAGCAAGAATATCTGTTTCTTTAGTATTCCTACTTTTATAGGCTTTGCCTTAACAAGTAACTTCAGGTACATTTTGTGTGCATGCAGGTAACAAAAGAAACATAAAAATACGCTGAAAAGTGAGTAATTTTGTTGAGTGGATTTGAAATCTTTAGGGATTTAGAATAAACCAATTTCATTGGCTTCAGAAAGCAACACACTCATCCACAAACGATAGCCAATCAAAGTCGGCCTACACTGAGTTAAGTACAAGCTGTGTAAACAAACAGCAACTCTCAGGTGAAAACAAACCAAAATTATTACCCACCGACAAGACTAGCTGTTTCTAAGTTACTACATTCATATGAAAACCATAGGGAGGGCATGTCTTTTTGTTTAGAAAAGAATGAGAGTAAAATGGAAACCCTTACTTTCTGAAAAGAGCTGCAACCTTTCAGAAATCTAAGCTTTCCGTGGGTTACCTAATTATATGCTGTTCGGCCTAATGATGGCGTGAAGAGCGTGAGCAGCACAAAGGCGGCGGGAGCAGGACTTGAATAGGGCCCCCTCATCCATGTAAATTGCAAATTAGAGGCCGGCATATGTGACTCAAAACAAATATTAAGATTGATGTGAGCCGCAGATTCAAAGAACGGGACACCGCAGAGCCACACAGGAGAGAAGCACAAGAGCCTGGTCCCCAGCCTCATCTTCCAGAGCGTCACTGTGTGGGGACAGTTCCCAGGAAGGGACACTGAGAGCAGCAAGCTCCCGGTTTTGCTGTCTGCAAGGGTGTTTGAACACAGGAGGTCTGATGACCTGGATCATTTCCTCAGTTATTCTCTTATAGTAGACATGTGTTCATGTTTTTTAGCTGCCTAGCATTTTTTTTTTTTTTTTTTTTTTGAGAATTGCCCTTCCCTTTACTCCGTGTGGTTTGGTGAGGCTCTCAAATGCAGCCTACCTTCCTGGTGACAGGACTGGCCATGTGACAGGCTGTCCAATCAGACACCCCACCCACTCCTTTGGAAACTATGATGAATAAGAAGGCAGACACACAACCCAAACAAGGCCAGAGTCATCTGAAGGACGTGAGGCTGGAAGAGAAAGACCTGCTGTAAAAAATGATTTAATTTTGGAAATACCGGCTGTCATCTTGAGACCACCTAGACAGAATCTGTCAGCAAATGAAGTCACAGAAGCTTGAAGAACCAAGAGATGGGGAGAGAGAGAGAGACAGTGGTGACACTGTGGAGCTTCTGGATCCAGCTATGCCTGAAGGTAGTGCAAGTTTTCCATAAATCCTTGCTTTTTCCTTGACCTAACATAGGATGGATTTACCTCACTAAATATAGGAACTCCTGGCTGAACTGCCTCCGTTCCGTCTGTTTCACTGTGTTCAATATGCTCTTTGTTGCCTCCGATAAAGATGTAAACTCTATAAAAATCTGCTGTTGGATTTCTTCCTTATCTCACCATGTTCACTTTCCCCCTCAGCTTCTTTTTTCATCTCGTTTTGTCTTCCAGTCTCATTTGTTCTCTCTTTAAAGCTCTCGACTTCTGTTTCATAAGACCATGAATGTTTCCTACATTGATGCAAAATGTCCAGCGGGCCAAGCATTGTTCCAAATCCTTTACACAGATAAATTCACTGAGTCCTCACCCTAGTCCCGTTGTGCCGGATTATTTCACCTGAGCTCCATTGACACACCTGCCCAGTGGAACTCGTTATCCAGAATCCTCTTCCTTGTATTGTTCTGGCTTAGTCTTGGCCAATAAGAGACTCATTCAATTTTAAAGGCAGAAGCAAAATGGATGCCATTTTTCTCCATGCACAGACAGACGTGTAGGCAGACAAAGGATTCCCAGTGACTTTTCAGCAAGCTTTTCATATTTAGGAAATAGTAATCTGAGGTTCCTCAATAGACAAATTAATAAACTAGAGAAAAGCAAAATCTCCACCAAGATTGCCCTTCCGGTAAAATTCAAGCACTTGGAGATGCAAAGATTGAGAGCTGAGGGATGGCAGCCAGGATGGGACTCACAGACAGACAGACACATGTGGGGACCAAAGGCAGTCTGAGCAGAAAGACTTAAATCAAATCCAACTGGCCTTTTGCTACTCTAATGAAGGTCAACATGGTTCTTAGTGGGAAGAAACTAGAGAAGATATATATCGTTTAAGTTTGTGGGAAAGAAGCGAATAGTATTATCTGTATTTAAGCATGATCTTGGCACACCAGTTCGGTCATTCTCAAGAAACACTTTTATCCTCATAAACTCTCTCACTAGGAAGCTCTCAGGGCATCATCAAAGAGGCACATGAAATACTATCTTGGGTTTGTTTCTGTCTGGGCATACTGTATGTAAAAAAAGACTGAAGTATTAAAGTAAATATTATTTTTAAAAGAGAAAGTAAACCTTTTAAGTATAAGTAATTGGAGGATCTGATAGTCATCAGAAGACAACCGTTTTCAATCTAAAAGACGGAGCTGTATCTAGAACAGTTCATCATTTTTATTACCGTCGTTTATAAGAACATTTGGGGAATGATCAAGTTTTCTTATTCATAATTGAATTCCACCATCACCACAATCTGGTGAAGAAGGTAGAATCGATATTACTAACCCATCTTAGAGATGAACAAAATACTAATATATCTATTTTAATACCATATCCTAAAAGAACTATTATTCTAAGTCACATCAAGGAATCACATAGCCCGTCAATGTTTTCCTAGTATCATTTTACTGATTCATCTTTAAGCTTTTTCACTTTTCCGATGGAACAGAAATTTTATCTGCTGATAAGACTTTATTAACATTAAGAAAGTACATATATCATTTTTGAAAAGAATATTGAATCTCTTGTTTTCCCTGCTGAATGCATCTTTCTAATGTACATTGAATGGATTATCAATATGGTGTTTTAGAAAAGTATACCACTCTCATTTCATGACCACATTACTCATAAGATGTAAAACGGCAGTTTAAAATTTGTTTGACTTACTTCGGAACCATTGGACTTCATGTCTCTGGTAAGATTGATGAGCACGAGTAACATTACCAAGGTTTTCATTACAAGCTCATCTTTAGGGAAAAGCAGCAGAATAAAACACCTCCAGTTCCTCTAATTACATTAGAAAATTTGGCAGGGGTGCATCCCTTAAGATACAAAAGGATTTAGATTGGCTCTTTTAATCATTTTCTGATTATAGTATCAACAAAATGGGTAGTTATATGGGTTTGGGAACCTTTTGAATGTGCCCTTCTGACCTAAATGCTTCTTAATATAAATTTCATATTGATTTGGCCTGTTCATAAAATCTTAATTCTTTTTCATTGTTTCGAATTAAATCTTAAATCAGCCTTTAAAACTGGAGGGGGACCAAATGAGACTCATATTGTAAGGAGTGGTTCTCCTGCAGAGGCTTTTATATATATATCATCTCACATAACATTTGCTAGAACCCTAATGAGATAAAGATCACTGACCAGTTTTACAGATGGAAAAACCGAGATTTGAAGTTATCAGTCACTTGTCCAAGGCCATGCAGGCAGCATGTGGCAAAGCAAGCACTTTAACCCTAGTCTGACTCTAAATTCCTTTTCTATTGTATGCTACAGAGGAGGATATTCTTAGAAATATATTTTCCGTTTCATGATCATTGAATTCTGGGGTGGTAAAAGAGACTACTGCCCACTCCCCCTGAATATTCTTCCCCTTGGAACTCTTAGTTACTCAGAAGCCAGTCACAAAGAACCCTGTCCCTACTCTCATCTGCTCACTCACATCTCTAAAAGAGAGAAAGTGTTCCCTTTGGTCCATTGCTGAGAGCTCTAATAACAGGTCTGAGTGGAAAGAAGACAGACACAAAAGCTTTGAGCTGTCGTTGGCTCTGTTTCTTGGGTCTCTAACAGATGTTAGAAAGCCGACTTGATTTGGATGGAAGCCTGAAAAGTTAAAAATAAAGATGCTGTCTTGCACTGTCTTTAGGTAAGTCCGATGCACCTGTGACGACGCATTTGAGTTAGAATTAAACTACGTCATTGATATAGGCTTACTGCAAAGTGACATTCCACATGATGAAAGGGGAATCCTATTAGGAAATTCTCTGCGAATGAATTTCATTAGACTGAAGTGTTACAGGAAGCAGGTTTTGTGTCCCATGTGGGATGCTGTAGCCTCATCGACCGAACCCCAACATAGATGTACTTCCTTCTTTGTGGCTTTGAAAAACCTCCATCAAATTTCATATGATAGAAACAACGAATATATTATTCGAAGTGCCTTGACTCCAGAGGAATATCAACTACTTCACAGGTAGAATACAAATATCCTTCTCACTTCAAATCTGAGCAAATAGTCTTAAACACTTTCTAAATCCTATTATGTGTACAAACTCAGCACGTAAAGGTTGAGCTTGGTAGGCAGAGGAGTATAAGTAAATACGTCCCTTTCCCCGTAGGTACACAGTATTGAATACAGGCGAAAAGGGCTTTGTACGCTATTCCCTCAATCCCTCAATCAAAGACCTTTTAAAAGAAAAGGCGAACCTAAAATAATAACCGCAGTTCTGCAATGAGGAACTTCTGTATTTGGATTTCATCGCATTACAGAGTGAGAAAAGGCCCCCAGAGGAGTCCGCATAATGCCAGCCCCGTACCCCACACACTGTCACCTTCTTTCGTGCAGTGCTCTGGAGCCATTGGTCTGAATTCTAACAAAACCCTGTTCTGCGTGTGTTTACAATTTTCATTTAAAATTTTGACCAATAACCAGTGACCTTTAAAAGGGAGGCAGCAGGGGCTAACAGAAAGAGCCAACTGAGGGGCTTTGATTATTTAGTCTCATTTTCCTCATCTACAAAATGGAAATTGGTACAGGATTTTGCGAGACTCAGAATGATCAAAGTCTCAGCACAGTCCTAGTCCACAGTGGTGCTCGCTAAGTGGCAGTCATTATAATTATTATGGTCATTCTGTAAGCAAACTGTTCTTAGGAAGTGTCCCCTGAAAATGACCTTGCTGGTAATGACAGACATAGAGTTTCCTCATCTCATCAATCTCAAACCATCTTAGAAAAGTACTTTGGTATTCGTATATGTTTATACATTTGGATCAAAATGTAAAACTTCACTCAGTTTTTACTTAAGCATCGACCCTACTATAATTCAATATCAGATTAACTGCTGTCATCTTGCAAAGGACACTCTGCACAGCTAGAGCTCTGAGGGCACGGAGCCTGCAAAGCATCATTCAGTAAGAGAACTAAGTGGTTGGTGGGATAAGACCCTGTGTAAGATGACCATCAGGTCATTTTCTAAGAAGGCAAGTTTCTTGACCCAACGAGGATAGATACTTTATCTTAACCGATTCTAACCCGGTTAAGAAACTTCTAATCTTAAATAAGCTTGCTCTAAGATTTCAGGAAGACATTTTTCTTCCAGGCCACCAGGAGAGCGGCGATAAAAGAGCAAACACATAAAAGCTCGGATGTACTTGCTAACTTAAAACCAAAGAAGAAACTCATCTTCTACAAACTCACTTCCGCCCTCTTGGCTTCTGCTTCCAAGCCAACCATTATTCATCTCCTGCTTTTCCATTTGCCATGAGTCTTAACTGGACACCTTGCTCCTCGCCAGCGTTCCAAAAGAAACATTAGTGGGGTACGATCTCACTAGCATCTGTGAAGGATTTTTCCCTGAACCACTGATTTCCAATGCACTTTCCCCCATTTTTTCCTGCAGTCCTAGACTGGAAACCATGAGAGCCTCACCATCAAGTCAAGGGATTCCTAAGAAATGTTAATAACCCAATAGGTCCACAGTATTCATCTGTCTCGTTCAGAGCAGAATTTCCGAGGCCTGCAAGTGACTGACATTTTAAAAGCGGTCCACTAGATTTTAATTATTCTATTAACAGAATAATTCAGATGTACTTCGGACTGAAAACAGGAAATAAACATTTTTTTAAAAATTAAGTTCTTTTTGAATAGCCGTGTTATCATATTTAAATTTCAGCAAAATATCCATTAGCCTGGATGTGGGTTAAGCACGATTTCCCAGAAAATCACGTGGAACGGCTTCCTTACATTACTCTGGTATTTATTAACCTCCATGGCGTGTTTGATCTCTGGTGGCTCCTTCATATGGGCGTAATCTGAGAATCCTTTGGCAGCATCGTGTTTCTGCTTGTAGGCAATCTTAAGAAAAAAAACACACACAATCATAGGCATGGCTATAGTATATATTTAAATGCCCCAACCTTTTGGAGAAAATATAACGCAAGCAAAATTCTTACCCATGTCAAGCCCTGTCTCATTAGAGAAAGAAGCATCATATTAATGCCGTCAATTATCACCAAGTTAAAGTTCTTCCATACTTGGATGGAGAGAAAGCATGAGAATGATTCTTTCAGTAGTAGAAGCAACCAAACTCAACAAGAGAATTAGAAATTAAAGAACCAAAAGACAGCAAAATAAATTATCCCCTTATTCCGTCTCTGTCATTCTCCTATTTATTTCCTTCACAGTTTGTAAATACTTTGTTTAATTTCTGTCAGATTACTTATTTTCTTTCTGCCATTACTAGAACAAAATGTTCTAGTTCACTGACTGCTCAAAACCCTGAACGGTGCCCGGCACAAAGCAGTACTAAGTATCTATCTGCTCAGTGAGTGAATAAATAAGTGAATGAATAACTGAACGAATGAGAATGAAACAGAAATAAATGAATAAATTATTTCAAAATTAATTTAAACGCATACCAAAGTTTATTAGGTAGAGTTAGTACTACTGGGCCCAAGAGAATAAAGGCAACTTTAAAACAAAAATGAGAACAGTTTTATCAAGAATCTAATTTTCAATAAAAAAGAATATAGTTAAATTTAAGGAAAAACTTTTACCAATATGAGCTCCTTGAGAGCTATGCCTCTATCTTACACATCTTTTAATATCCTGTGCCTATCATAGTGAATGACAAAGAGCAGAAATGTAATAAATTTTTAGAGAACGGATAAATAAATGAGTTTATTAAACATTCTCATAAACTTAAACTCCTCATAGCCTTTAATTTAAAAATACCTGCCTCCCCCATTTAGCTTAGATAATATACTTCTCTAAAGGATTAAAGTGATAATTACAAAAGTATTTTAAAAAATAAAATCATCAAATATGACGACAAAAAAGAAAGCCATCTAGAATAACTATCAATATTTAAATCCCTTCTCTGCTTTCTCCACTGAGTTTCTCTTGAAAATTTTCAGTGAAAGAGAACTCAAACTGGGGCATCGCAATCTTTAAATTCCAAAAGCTCTGATACAAAGTTCCTCCTTTAATAAAACCCAAGTATAACTTCTCATAACTGTATAACTTGGCCAAACAGGAAGAGTCTAGTTCACAGGACAGAACTTTGAACATGGGAACACGGCTGATGATGACTTCCAATGAGTACCGAATACCTGTACACCCTCAGCACAAATCCCAATTTATCTCTTTCTTTTTCAAGGTGCCCAGAATATTACAGATATAGTCTGACCTATCCTGATTATAATTATCCCATGTAATCCAAACTATCATCTTTCATATGCTATATGTGATCAATGCCTCCATAGATCACCTTTCCCTTTTGATGGCTATATCAAGATTTCTATCTATTAATGTCTTCAAGTCTTATTCCGTCCCACCTAGCCCTGTTCCTACATTCAATCCTGCATATCCAGTCTATTAATACAGCTCACATGCAACTCTTCACGTTAGACCAGGGATAATTCATCTTGTTAGAGTCTGTCCAGAGATTTAATCCTTTGGGATATCTAATTCCGATGAGCATATCTTTACATTTTGACCAATTAATTATGTTAAACAGAAAACCCATTAAGAACCTCCATTCAAGCTGAGAAAGTTCATTATTTCAGTTCCATTACATTCTATAACTTTGGGAGGAGGGAGAAGTTTAATGGGTGGCCAAGTCTATTAAGCTGAGAAAAGATTACTATAAGATTTCTTCCACTTACATGAAAAGAGCTAGCTTATACCTGTCTCCTTTTTGCTGGATACCTGGTTTATTTTATATATTAGATCGACTATCATACTTGTGACTTTATAAACATAACCAATGCAGCTGATCATTTCATGGGTTATCGCAGATACGGTGAGTCATCAAACATGATTTTGAAAAAGAACTCTTTCTTAAAAAGACTATGTAATTTTCTACTTGCAGCATTAAAATAGTCATTTCGTTTATAGCCGCTACTAAGTACCACTTTAGAATTAAGATTACATCAAATTGAAGGGAGCTGAACTTTAATTTATCATATTAATTTTCATCCTTAAAGTAGCTAATGGAAAATTATGTCAAGCTAATAAATTTCCTGATAAATTTAATTTCTTAGGATTTGCCATTATTGTGTGGCATTTTCTTAGATCAATAGTTTTTTTTATATCTTGAGAATTAAGGTTACTACAGAACTGGACACCCAACTAGTAGAGGACACTTGTCATAATTCTGTATACTTTACATATAAATATGTTTATATAAGTAATGCATACATTTATTGTATATATTTGATCATATAGTATATATTTATATATCCTATATGCATATCTAGGATGTACATATATTTCTAACTTCCTGTAAATTTTAAAGCTACTCTACAAATAAATGTACTTCTAGTCAATAGCACAGATGCCTCTGACACTCCTGAAACGGGACCTCTTGACCAGTATAGATGAAAAATTGGTCCTCAGAAACCTCCTTGGTTCAGATGCCTAAGTATCCTGTATTCCTTCTGTAGTAAGGGATTATTTAGCCTCTGCCTGAAACAGCCCTGGTGAGAAGGATTTCACTGTTTCATGGCACAATCTGTCTAATTCCAGAAGCTTTCTTTGTGATCCATGATTATAAAATTTTTAATCAGGGGTGTCTAATAAAATGGCTTCCTAAAATCTCCACCTCTCTCTCTCTCTCTCTCTCTCTCTCTCTCTCTCTCTCTCTCTCAGTCTCTCTCTCAAGGCATTTCTTCCCATCAGTCATTTTTCTATAGAGTATTAATCTAGCTAACTTCACGTCGCCACTCTAGTTTGAATGTAAGCATCTCAGAATGTTTGCAAATTGGTTTTAAGATAATATTTAGTTTCCGTGTCAAAAGTTTAGGAGACTTTTTATTAGAACCCAAAGTACATTAAATTCCAGATTTGGCTAATACTCTAATTTAGGTTATTAACACAAATATGATACTATTTGGACACAGTAAAAAGTTCAATAATCACAGACACTGTCGAATGGTTCTGTGTTCTTGACTGTCTTTTTTACCAGGTAAAATCTGAGAATTGCAATTTTAACAATAATTAAATTGATGTAAATAAATCTAAAGAAATTGTGTACAATTACATAAACCTTTAAAATAGATACCTTATTCAGAGTCCAGGTTTTTCTTTATCAATAAGTTCAGTGACTAATTACAACACTAAGCAGCATTGCTTTTTAAGGGAAAACTTATTTTTCCCAGGGCACATATTCTACTAAAGATAACACATATTAATGAGGTAAGCAATAACCTATTCTGGCAAAAAAATAAAATAAAATAAATAAAATAAAATAAAATAGATTCCAAAATACACAAAATGGTTTATTTTTCATGTTAAATTCTGTATTGCATGTATCTGTGTACTGTAGACCTATTGATGCTATAAAAAGTCAGAAAAGTTGTGTACTTTCAAAGCAATGAACATGTAAATATCTGAAAATGTTACCTTCTCAAGTAAGTATAAAAATAATAGATTTTAAAATTTTTTCTTCTTTGCTGCATAATTGTTATTTGTCACATATCGAGTGTGTGTTAAAATTATTTGCTTTATAAAGTAGTTGGTATTATCAGCAAGTGGCTAGAGGAACAGATGTGAAGAGCCAAAAAAAGGGGCGGAGCATATCAGTCATGATCAGCCATGCAGAACTTTGACACCATGTATTTTTAGCCTCATGTTGCACAGTTGAGATTAGCTTACTGCCAAGTTAGGTACACAGCAGACATTTAAATTTGTAATAATGAAGTACTTAGAGATATTCTGCAATATTTATGAACTTTGCAAGGATATTGCAAGGATAACTATGCTTGGTATTTTTGAAGAGCAATCTATTTTCAGGTTATTTTACAATTGTCTAGATATCCTCTACTTAAAAGTAAAAAGATCTAAGTAAAGAAGGAAACTTATTTAATAATAATAATGATGATGATGATGATGATGATGATGATGATAAAGATGGATAGAAATGGTAAGAAAGAGGTGGTACAGTGTGTGGTTAAAAAACTAGATTCTATAACCAGACAAACTGTGTTCATGTGCTGGCTCAGCCATTGATTAGCTGTGTGACCTAACCTCTCTGTGCTTCAGGTTCTACATCTCCAAAATGGGGATATCTCATAGATTGGCTAGGAGGATTAAATGACATAAATATATATAAAATGCATTGAATAGCACCTAACATATAGTAAGCATTTCTATGTGTTTACTGTTATTATTAACCTAAAACGTAGCATGAAGAATGTAAATTATGTAAGAGGAAACATTTCCTTGGAAAAGAAATCAACGAATTAAATAAAGATCCATTTTACAAGTATTTTCTAAACATTTCTTATGTTCCAGAAATTGTTCTAAGCACAGGGTACCGAAGGGGACAAGACAGATGAAGTCCCTGCTCTCATGTCACTTAGGAAGACAAGGAACAGATTAGCAAAGTTTTAAAAAATCAGATTGTGCTATGAAGAAAACAAAATAATAAGAGTGAGAAAGGTGAAATATTCTATTTCAAAATTCTATTTTAAGAAATAGAACAAATTAAATGCATTAAGTATTCCTCATGTGTTGGTGTACTATAAAGGTAAAATCACCCTTGAACTCTTATGGATTCAAAATTAGTTTATACGATGACAGTTGCTAAGTTTGTCTATAACTTGCAACAACTAAAATGGCCACTTCCACTTGATGGAAGCTCTTTTTGATAGCCTGAAATATTTCAAATAAAAAAAAATAAATCCACAGAGAAGGAAATTCAGGAAACACTTGTCTAATTGATGGAGCACAGACATGTGGATCCTCAATTTAACCATTAACTCTTTGTGTGACTTTTAATAAGCTGCTGGAAATAACACATTAAATTTCTCCACTAGAAATAACACATTAAATCAGAGACTAGTTTAATATTTGCTATAAGATTTCAATCTAAGTGAACTGTTTAAATAAGATTAAATTTTGCTCTATTAATAGCTGTGAATGAGATTAGGAAAAAAAACAGTATTATGTGACTAACATAAACTTGCTTATGCTTTCCATTTTCTGCAACTCCACCAGTGACTACTGATAGGCCATGAATCACTTGCTTCCATCCTTCATTCGGTATGTAGTACTCAAGATAAACAACTTTTTAAATAATTTATATTAGGTTATATATTTTAACCACATAATTATTCAACTATTCAGAAAAACCACACCTCACTCTGAAGCTGCGTAACTTCTCTTGCAAAGACGCTGTCAATTGTGGCTGGCATCCGCTTATAAAGAGAATTGGAAAGGTCCGCCTTAATGGTGCCTTTGTATTTTGCCTGGGGTGGGGAAGAAGAAAAAAATAAACATTTCTCTCTTTTACTGTAAATACTGAAAGAGAATTTTTTTAAATAAAAGCTTTCTTGAGAAACAGAATTAATTTAAAAATCTGAAGACCATTTAATCTTAGATACTAGATCTGGAAAACCTATTCTGAAGGAATATAAATCCAATTTAACACAGAGCAATCTTTAAATGAGACTTACAGGGAAAAAAATGGCTATTTTTTCTATTTAAACCCATGTACATTTCTAAATGTAAATCTATTTGTGTGTATTGAGAGTTTCATGTTTGATCATTGAAGAAAAGTCTGAAAGCAATGAAACATTTGAGTTGCTCCAGAAAATACAAGTATTTAGAACATACTCTCTAGAACCTGAGTGCAAAGGATAGTTGCTTTTTTCAAGTCTTCTTAAATTAACCTCCTTCTATCACAATAGGGGATGGATCACTGTTTTGCTTTTCCTGTGCCTTCCCACGTCCAATCTGCACTGTCCCTAAGTGATCTCAATCTTTACTGTAAAGAGAAACACACGTTCACCATTTTCACTTGGGAAGATTAGGTTCAAAGTAACACAACAGATTGCGTACTTTTTTTTTTTTAATAATTAAGAACATCAAGCATTTCTCTGCACAGGAGAAGTAACAGCTAACACAAATAAACAAAACGGTGTTTTTTCACACTCTGTCGACAAGTCTCTGATATGACTCCTAGATTTAAACGCTGATTTATTAAGCATGTGTCCTGTATAAACCTTGCATTCCCACACAGATTTGGGTACTTAATAAAAAGAAATTTGGGTACATAACAAAAGGACATTTACCAATTTTCCTCACAAATTTTCACATTAGCAAAAATAATTCTGAGAAATATTATGTTGATCTTTTTCCAACATATGAAACACTAGAGGTCAGTCATTTACAACACTATTTTATTCATTCTCTTGTCTTATCTTCTCTAAGTGATCTATTCACACACTGCAGAAATGCCTTATCACAGAAATCACCATAACACTGTTTTTCAATGCAACACATATTGTATTCCTAAATGCTCTCAGAAAGAGACTATATAATTTTTCAGCTAGAAAATAAATGTAGTACATTTCTCACTCTTTGGATTCAAAATAGGTATCTCTGCTGAACTGATCCTACTCAAAAATAGTTTAAAATTATTTAGAATTATTTACCAAAAATATCACATTTTATGGAATCAGTTGTTTAATATATTTTCAAAAAGATATTCAATAACATAACTAATAAGTCTGTTAGGAAATAAAATAATGGGACTTCTAAGACTATCTTGCTTATTGAATAAAACTTCCCCTTTTAAAGAGTAATTCTATGGAAATGGGAAAGGATTGGAATCAAAATATAGACATATATAATATAATATAACCACCACAGGCAGAAAAATATGTCATATTACATGAATTAATCGATAGCACATATAATTACATAATTGTATAGATACCACCAACATTCAGTGATGCTTTCAAAAATATTATTCTCTAATGCACAGACTTTAACTTACATAAATAAAAAAAGATAATGCAAGCCATTTTGAAGTTTTTGATGCCTTACCTCAGAAATAAAAGCACCAATATTTTTTACGTGGTTTAGCATAGGAGTGTCAGTCACAAATGTACACTTGTCCTTAGACTTTTTATATTCTTCTTTATAATGGATCTAAAAGAGAACAGTTCACATAAGAAGAGAAAGAAGAAGATAAACAGTTTAATGCTCTGTGTTTTGAATAGAAAAATTAATTTGAGAAAGTCTGTTTTCTGAAGTAAATACTCAATTGTGGAATGATGCTCAAAACAGCCAAATCAAATAAACATACCCAGCACAAAATTGTAAAAGCAGTAAGGCATGATAAATCCTCTTCCTTAGATAAGCAAGGGTCCAGTTAGCATCAAGGATCACATGTGCTGGACCCACAATGATTATGGGGTCCTGTTGCCCAGTTTGTCCAGAATAATTATTAAATATTTTCCATTTAACTCTCACGAGTATCCTGGTTTACTGTTACTTTTAAGCCATTGACCTTAGCTGGTAAACCTGTGGCCAAATATAGCTGCCTATCTCTAGGTTGAAAACAAGTAGTCATCAGGACAGATGAAACCATTTAAGAAGTAGAAGCAGAAATTAAACAAATGGAGATTACTATTAGCATCGTCACCTAGACATGCCAGATTAGAGGAAGGAGCTTAATTGTTGCTGTGATGGGCTTCCTGCTACTAATTAATTCCCCTCAAATCAAGCTTACTCAATTTATGAGCACGCATAGGTCTCCCACCCTCCTCACCCCACCCCCAACAAGAGTGCTCAGAGAGCTTGCTGCATGTTTGAGGCCATCCCATAACGTGCCCCTGCTGTGAGTAAGCAGATGAGCAAGGAAAAGGCCAGCGAGGCTCTGCTGAAGATGCTCATTTGTCCTCTGGACCTCGCTAGTAAAATGAGTCATCCTTTCTCCTTGGGGAAGGGCCGGAATTGTTCTTCTGGGCAAAGACCCCACGTGGACACAAGAGCCAAAACGAAGCCAGGGACTATGGAGAAGGGCCTGAAACATAATCCCACTGTTACACTAACTATAACCCAATCTGAAAACTGGGGTGGGCGGGGGAGGGATTTATGGCTAGTTGAAAGGATGAAGGTAATTTGCTGAAAGTTATATCAACCTGTAAGAAGGTTGCGTTTATCAACCCAAGACTGTAAATACTCAAGCTGAAGAAAATGTCCCAGTTCAGATGAGAAATTACATGTCTCCCTAATTATAACCTAAAAGAGCAGTTTAATCCAATAGACTACCTGGTTTTTAACGGACACGACTAATACTGATGTTTCACACAAACATTTATTTCATAGGGATTTTACCCTACGCAAATCCGATTTGAGGGGCATTTTTTGACTATAACCAGATATGAATATATTAAATAACATTATTTCAAAATACCATATTTAACTGCAGTGACTCTTAGATATTACCTACCTACCACATTAAACATTTGCTTTATTCATGCAATCAACATTAGAACATATTTATCTTATCTGAGCACTAAATGACTTTTTTTCCTTCTAGAGATTAGCCATAATTTTAGGTCTCTGCAAATCACCCTCCTCAGTCACTAGTAATTAAACCATTAATGGCAGTATGATAAATAGTGGGCTATTTTGATCATAAGGAGGAAAAGAGAAGTGTCTCTGTTATATAATTAAGTGCGAGAGAAAATAACCTATCATTAGGCTTAAGTCTGCCTCATTATTTTTATCTTTTGCCACCACCATTTTCCCTCTCACATTCTCACTGTTTGCTGCAGTGGGACATGCTATGGCCACAAGACCCCTGATAAGCTCTGTCCTGAGCAGAACATTCAGCACAGGATAAGGGTGAAGGAGTTACTTCCTTTGCTATGCAGGCAAATAGCTCAGTCTGAAGTGTGGTATCCATGCCTTTCTCTGGTCTTTAGTTAAAAGAGAGATATAAATACACACGCACAAAGACATTTCTAATTTCTCATGAATTATACTATTGAATGACAGACAATAAACTAATGACCTGAAATTTTCATACAAAAAAATGTCACATATTAGTAGGAAAAGATAGATGAAAGAAAACTATACCGATGACTGACACACAATCTTCGGTAAAATAAAAATCACTGAGTAGACAGCCATCTCCTAATACAACCCATCTATTGGGTAGATTGCCTATCCAACCCCCTTTCCTATCACAAAACCTGAATGTATTTATGAGACTAGCAAGGCCCCTACCCCAGCCCCAGAGGACAAATTCCTCTAAACCAGGCATGATTTTCTTATTCCTCTCGGCCAGTGATTGGCCTGGGGAGGCCAGGAGCCCAGCTCTGGCCATGAGACATACCAGTAGTATTCTGGTATTTCTGTCATAAAGGCAGACAGCTGCTGGCACAGCCCTGGGACACTTTGCAGAGCATTGCATTTCCGCCTCTTTCCATTCCCAAGAATCACAGGGATATAGAAGCAATGACGTCATCATAGGCAATAAGCCATCCTATTGAGGATGACAGAGCCCAAGGAAAGGAACCTGAGAGTCTGACAGCTCCCATGAATATTTGTTAAAAAAAAGTATTTGTTAAACCCCTGTGCTGGGGTTTTCCTGTTACTTGCAGCCATTTGTCCTTATAACCAATACACTATCCAAGTTATTTTCTGGTCAAGAACAAAAGGGCGAAGTTGATAATTTAATGATCATTAAGATGCCACAAATATTTACTTTCTGCTTTGACCTCACCCAGGAATCCCACCGTATCTCAACAACGATGAGAGTTCAATTAGTTCAGTGATGCTACCTCCTCTTTGCCTAGTTTTTTGTTTTGTTTCGTTGTTTCAGCTGATGGCTGAAAGTGGATAGCAGTTTTAAAAATGTTTGAGGATATTTCCTTTTACAAGCACTCTTAACCAAAAGTACCCAGAAAGTCTTTCTACAAATGGAGTCGTATTGGCTCAATGCAGCAAACCCTGGAAGAAAGAACCATGCTTCGTGCTAACCAAGGGCTCGGAGCCAAAGCTGTTCTCCCAGGTCCTCTAACACAGTCAGGGCTTTCCCTGGAGGCGTGACCACAAATCTAATGTTTTCAGCATCAGAAGGATTTACCCACAGCAAACGATGCTCATCTGCCTGGAAAAAAATGTTCTTTCTGCTTCACGCACATGAACACCCTAAAAAGGCTTGAACCGAAATACTGAGTCAGAGGCTTCCTGCAGATGTGGCCAAACCTGCTCTGCAGAAGACCTTATCCTTAACGTACAAGAAACCTACAAAAGGTCTGCTTTACCCAAATATTTCTATGACCACCTGAGAAAAAGCTACTAGATCCGTGATTCTGACGGCTCAGTAGAGCCGATAGATACGATTTATTTAAGAGATTGATTAGATAGCTGACTAACAGGATGAAATAACACAGAGAGGATATCTGGAGCAATAAAAAGCACGATGTGGTTAACAGAAAAATAGGAGAGGCTGCGTCAGAGGACCAGGTGTCCTCTAGACTGGGAAGTGACTTACTCAGAGGGAACCCCCACAATAGGGGCAGGGCACATGCAAACCAGAAACTAGGGGAAGCAAAGAAAGACTGAAAAATGCCTCATCCTGATCCCCAAAGTAAAGCCACCTGGCCTGAAAAATGGAGAATTATATATAGTACAGACTTCCCAGGACAGCCCTCTGGATCAAACCTAACAGTTTAATAAATTATCCTGCACAGGCATGATACCGCAAGGTCCACAGGCCTGCTGCTGACCCCAAGTGCTCAGGGAGAGTGAAACTGAGAGAGATGAACTAGGGAAGCTCTCCAAGGGCTGAGGGCAGACAAAACAGAGGGCAGTCATCCCTAGCATGGCGAAAATCATCCAAACTAATACTAAACAATCAGCTACAAGTCAGAAATTAGGATCGCCAATGGCTGAGCATGATGTCCAAAAATGAGGGTGCTCCTACAGCCCTCTGCAGCCCCCACACCCAGGAAACTCTAAATATCATCGCAAAGGGTTCAGGGGCAAAAGGAAACACCATCTCACGCTACTCACAGTCACAGGCCATCCGCATCTGGACGGCTGTGCACAGATCTGGTCATTACACACGTAAGAAGGCATGAAAGCTAGAAGAGGTCCAAGGAGAGACAGAATGATGATGAGGGGGATGTAAAAAGGCCACTCCATGAAGAGAAACCCTTAAAGCTACCCTTCTTATCTAGTAAAATGGAACAGAGTGACGAGGGGCTAAGTCGGGCTCTGGACTTAGCTGGACCTAAGTCTGAATTTTGTCCCCACCCCTGACTAGCCAGGTGGCCTTGGGAAGCTACTCAGCCTCGGGTTGTGCCAGCTCTGAACTGCTTGGTGTGGCACAGAAGACAGTCACGCGTGGCACACGGGGAAGGAAAACATCCTGGTGGCCGAGGCGCAGGTGTCAGACAGACCTTGTTTCACATCCCAGGTCTGTGGCTCACTAGCTACGTGGTCTGATCGACAGAATGTGAGGCTGCTTCTTAAAGCTTCAGGAAGTAGGGCTCCTGAGTGGGCCAACAATACACCACGTCCTCTTGGTGACAGAGGCTGCAGACAGATAGTCTTCAGACAAATACAAAGGCTCAGGTAAAGCACACAGACGCCCCCTTCAGAATATGATGAATTAGAAAATGAAAGTAAGGGGCTTGAAGGTTTGTCCTTACACTGAAGTTTGAAACCAGAGAAAAGACCGGTGCGGGGTTAAGAGAGGGCTTTGTGTTCAAGTGCTACTCCCCACTGCTTACCTGTGTGACCCACGCAGGTTACTCAGCCTCTCTGAGCCTTTACTTCCTCAGCTCTAAAATGGGAAAAACAATAGTATCTACCTCACAAGCTGCAATGCCTCTGGCTCTTCCTAACAAATCACAAGGCAACACAGCGTCTTATACAAAACGTGACTGGATGGGCACAAAAGTCATTTACAGACGCAGCAGTGAATAACGGCTAGCATGCCCTGAGTACTCACAATGTTCCAGTTTACTAAACACTTCAGCTGTGCACCATTACTCAGTCTTACTAGTCCGCCTGCTGCCCTTGAGAAACTAAGCCCAGCCTGCCTGCCCAAGGTGACTGGTAAGTTGACTCATGCAAGTTGACTTCAGAGAACTTGCCAGCACACTGCCCCACTGCCTAGGATTGACTTCCCTTGAAAACAAACGTTTGTAAAATGTTCTGATCACATTGCTCATTAACCA
The DNA here is from genome assembly GCA_004027375.1 of Macroglossus sobrinus. Classification (NCBI taxonomy): domain Eukaryota; kingdom Metazoa; phylum Chordata; class Mammalia; order Chiroptera; family Pteropodidae; genus Macroglossus; species Macroglossus sobrinus. The sequence continues at coordinate 38,181 of PVKZ01002380.1, forward strand.
CCACCGAAACGCCCAGCACATACGGATGCAGGCACCTGTTTGCTTTTCGTGAGCCATCTTTCTACAGCTCCAGCCATTCTCTTCCCACTGTTTTAGGATCATCTAAATTCTCATCGCTAGTGAGCGATACAGTTCTTTGTGCTTCTAGTATCCTAATTTACTTATTTACTGTAAATATCTATACATATGAGTTAATTCTATAATTCTAGGATCCCCTTGAAGAATAAAATAAACCAAGTCTAGTTCATGAAAAAAGTCACAACAAAAATGCTCCTTTTCACTAAAATCCTCCTTATCGTCTAGTTCAGGATTTTTAACACGTAGTTCAGTTATCCATGGATTCTAAATTGAAAATCAGCATTATGTGCACATAGGCACTCTATACATTTATCTGGTTTGGAAAATGTGTTTATGAGATTCCTTAAAAGGTTCCCCAAATTTTTTTTTAATTATTCATTTAAATAGAGATCCTCCCCAAACAAATTATATCATTAGGCAAATTGTAAAAGGCTTCGGGTTCTCGAAAGGAATATGCTCTGAATTCAATGCTTTACGATTTCACATCAGAGTGACAGCGAAATCCATAAGGCACGGGAGTAAGAACACAGACACCTGATCCTGCAGAAATTTTCTTTATGGGTGACCTTGGGGAAATCACTTAAAATTTCTGGACTCAGTTCCATGATCTGGAAAATAATTGTGTTTTAATAGATGATTTCAGGATTTACTCTCTGGTTCTATGATTCTATGACATACTAGTGCCACACACACAACACACACACAAAAAAAGACAAAAACTACGTAAGTCACTTACATCACTAATGAGTTCAGTGCATTTTTTGGCCAGTTCCATGCTCAGGTCTTCGATAACAGGCTTTAAAAACACCTGTACGGAACAAAAGGGGAAAGAAAACATATTTCTAATCATCAGCTTAGAGGAACAAATATCCTTCTTCAGTAGATACCTGCCCACTCACCCTGTCTTCTTCATTTTCTTCATCCTCTGTTTTTTCCTCTTCAGTTCCATCTTTTATATCCTCAAATACAGGGACCCTCATTTCTCTCATACACACACACTCTCTTATGTATATACACACTCTCCTATACCTTTTAATGCACCAAAGGAGCACTTCTTACGTACTACAGCACCCTTGAGATCTGGGAGTCTGTGGCGTCCTGGCAGGAATGACCTTGCCCAGGCCACCTCCCTATTTAGCTCACACTTCACTCTCCTTATCACAACTCTGTGTGAGTGGATGGAACAGGATCCCGGAGGTAGGCCAAAGCTAGCTTCCCAAGTGGAAATAACATTTTAACAGGCAAAATTCAATTTCATAAACTTGTAAAGTCAACGTTCTTTTAACTGGTTAAGAAATCCAGAAGATACCATTGATTGATATTTTACTAATTCAATTCTTTCATAAAAGAGCTTGGAAAAGACTTCAGAATTCTAGGAAAACTACTCAGCTATAACACTCAAGATAGCATAGGCCGATGCCTGTTATCTCAAAGATTCTTCAGCTCCTTCTAAATAAAGCTTTCACTAGAATGTCAGCCATAGCTCTGATCTGGTATCATGACTCTGAATCATTCAAACTCATTTCATTAACCTAAATTAAATTTTTTGAGACTCACATACACTTTTCACATTCTAAAAAATATATTAGCTCACTAAAGGCTAGTAATTTCTTATGAAAGGCCTTTGAACCCTTCAAAGAATCTATTCTGAGTTAATTATGACTGTTAATGCTATATTGCTATATTATGTTAATTGTAAACATCATTAAACATTAAAAATTGCAGTTAACATAGGCTAATATATCATTTCAAAAGTTCTAGAAACATCATTGTTTCAGAAAATAATAATCATCCTTTTTCAATTTTGCCCATTGTGTTAATTTTTACAAATTTCATTACTTTCTTATATATTCCTCGGTGCATAATACGCACTTTAAAAGGTTTAGAAAAATAAACTATAACAATATTTATAATGTGGTATACATCACTGTTTACATAATTAAAAATATATTCCTCAAAACCAATCCTTTAATGTTAATTCAGGCAATTCTAAGACTCTATCCACTTCATAAATTATCAATTTGGTTTTTAAATCCTAAGCTAAAGTCATATTTATACAGCTATAGTATATCAGTATGAGACATAAAACAAATACTCTATGGTGAATAATAAAACTAATTATATAACAATTTTTTTCAAAATAATACAGCATTCTAAGTAGCCAAGTATAATGCTGTTTTCTCTTGATATCATATCTAGTTCTTAATTTATTTTTTAAATTACTTTGGCCTTGCCTAAACTAACAATTCTGACTGGAAACATTCTACATGGTCATTGTGTATAGATTATTTTTCAAATTCTTGTCCATGAGGCTGAATGAAGCTCCACAGAATAGTCTAGAGGCAGAAAGAGTGTTTCTTAAACGAACATATTTAGAAAAACCTGGACGTGAATATCCACCCTTGCAACTTCAAGACCCACATGGCGCAATGACATGCTAGGAGCTCTGAGAAGACCTACAACCTGGAAAAGCATTTAAGTTCACTTAATCCAATCCACGAAATCCTATCCATCTAATCTAATCTAAACTATTTATCTACCTATCTACTTACCTGCCTACCTACCTATCTTTAATGATATCTGATACTCCAGAAAACTAACATTCTTTTGTGAAACATTTCTTTTAATAGAAAGTACTGTTCTATTCTGAAAAAAATTAAAACGTGTTCTAGAGGAGTTGCTGGTCTTTGCATGAAACAATATTTGATACAGGCTAATTTAATGGCATCACATATCCTGCTTATAAGCAAAATGCCCAAAAGAAATGTCCCAAGGGTGCCAAATTTGGAAAACTTAACTTTAAAATAACAGCGATGTAATGCCAGTGTAGAGAATTCTACAAGGAAATTCTCTGTACATTATATTTTTTCCCTAAAGGAGCACAATGTGTGGACTCTGACTCCTCTAAGTCCTCTGCCAAAAGACTGTCCTAATATTCTAGAGAAGACCTATTATATTATCTTTATTTGGAAATATGGAAGTTTGCTTTTCTTGCAAACTTTTAGAAGTGTAGGGGGAAAATCTTGCCCCGGCTGCCTAAAATGCACCTTTTAGCTAGTATTTGAGGTGACAATACTTGTGTTGCTCATGGTGACATCTGTTCCCCATGGTGAAATACCTTCATCAGACTTCAACGGCTGCTTTTTCTCATTTCCCATCATGTAATAAGTTCTTATTGGCTCTTCACTGTGCTGGAAAAAAAAATAATCTGTTGAGATTATGCACAAAAGTTTTGAAAGCAAAACCAAACACCATATGTAATGTGAACATAAATTTTCCATCTGGGTTTTTAGCATCAGAATTTTAAAGCCACAGGGATCCTTAAGAAATCAATCTTACCAAAGCCCTCTGTTTTACAGAGGACAGAATGAAGGTCAAGAGAAATTAAGTGTTTGTCTTATTCACAGTTACTCAATGGAGCCTTAGGACCAGAATTGAGCTAGAGCCCTACATTCATGCCTTCGAATAAACATCGTTATGCCAGGTTCTGTGCTAGAGACGCAAGAGTGACTAAAAAGCAAACTTAGTGCTAAGATAAGGTAGAAAATAAAAATCCCATCGTTCAAGACTTGCTGGGGGAACTCCTTAATGGGTTGTTTGGCAAGCTAGATACATTATTACTTTTGATTGAATGCATTTTTCCCTTCACCTATAGGTATAATACAAAATTCATGTAGTTTTCTCTAAAACATTTTAAGCCCTGCACTTTATCACAGCAAAGCACTCTTGTCAATAGCTCCAAAATGTGACTTGGGGAATAGAAAGAAATTCTTCTCCATGGTTAGCTATCATGTTTCGAAATTCCCTATCATTCTCTCACTCTCTCTTTTTTTAAATCAAGTTAAATGTTGTATTTTAATCCATATTTTCACCTTGGGGCACCCCAAAAGGGAATATCTGTATAGTTGCTAATCCCTTTTCCTTCCTGAGCATTTCATTTCACATTTTCTACTTTTTGCTTTAGTATTCTATCCATGCCCTGATTCAGAATGAGACAAAGGTGGAGGCCATGTTACTTACAGCTAGACCTCTGGCCCCAGGCCCGGCTTGCCTACAACTTCTAGGGCAAATTATTGAATCTCTCTCTGCCTCTAATTCTTCATAGTTAAACAGAAAAACTGAATTCCCAGAAGTTAATAAAAGAAAAGCAGCTTAAAAATAATAAAGGCCCTCACAAGAAGAGAGTTTTTAACTAGGCAATAAAGGTACACAGTTTCAATAAAAGCACTTGACAGGAAAGGATCTTCCCATTTGAAAGGGTGTAACTCTATCCCATCACTAAGTTTTTAAAGGACAGAAGGGCCTCATACAGTATAACAGCTTAAAGATGAGAGCTAATGTGTGTGTGATGATACAGAATCTTTGCTCTTTTGGGGGGTTGATGTTTATGTGTAAGCAATGCATTTCCATAGAAAATGCTGAGTCCGGAGTCGCTGGGGGAATTCAGGCTTTGGGGACACAGACCCTGGCCAAGGAAACATATGAATGCCACCTTCATGAGTCACAGAGGAATTGCTGTCTTCAGTCTTCTTAAGGTCACATGAGACAAGAATCTCGTCGGTTCTGACAAATTTTTCATACTAATTTTGCTTTTTTCTCCTTTCTTTTCTTTACAGTGATAGAAAATGTGTTTTTCCTCGACATGGTGATGAGTGACTTGCAAATGAAAATCCATAATGAACTCTTGAAATAGATTGGGATTCAGTTCTAAGTTGAGAAAAACGTACAGACCTAAACTGAATGTTTCCATTTTAGAAATTCAGTCGGCATTCTTTATGACAAAACGTTCACCCTAAATGGTTTGGCAAGAAAAGGAATATAGTTCATCTGACTTGGCTCCCATGTGACTTCCTCTTGGGACTCTTTTACATACTCATTTTCAGTTGCTTGGTTTTGTTTATTTGTTTTTTTGTTTAGTTGGTTCATTGGTTGCTTGGATGTTTTAATGGAGGATCATTTGTTTATAGTAACTATCCCCCAGAAGGTCCCCGGTTAAATTCCTGGTTATTTTACTTTTGCTTCATATATTTCCTCATTGTTTGGCATCTGCCCAAAAGAGAACTTTACTAAGAGATGAGGAAGAGAAATCATTTCTTAAAGCAAGAAATGGAAGCTCGCTAGCGCAATTTGTCTTCTTTATAAAAGAGAAGCGTTCTGCTTAATATTAGCCCAATCTCTTCTTACAATTTACATTCATTAAGCCTATCTTCTTCTTTTTAATGGCGATTTCATTACTGTTGTTAATTAGAAATCAAAAGAATACAAAGTGACTCAAATAGCTGTCATCCTTACCAATTATGCCATTAACGTAAGATTTAATAGAGTGTTGTTTTGTATTCTTATTCTTGTTTTCACAAATAAATATCCTATCCACAAAGGAGTGTCCCCTAGGCTAGTATTGGAGGAGGAGAACAAGAAAACTGCAGATAATTTTTGACACAATTTCGAGGCTGGTGAGATTGGGATACCAAAATTAAAAATAGGTACTCTTCCAAATATATTGACAGAAAAGAAAAAATATTCTTATTCAGAGTTTACATTAACATAAGCACCCAGTAAACTAAAAGACTTTCATTTAATTTGCTACTTCCTTGAGATTATTTGTTCAGTTTTAATAGCAAGGAAGCTAATACCACAATCACTCTTCTAATACTTCTAATGAAGAGAAAGAAGCCCAAGATTTGAGCAGACGCTCTGTAGCTTGTAACCAGAACCAGAGGGTCAGGAGCTAACAAACAGCTTGGCTATCCCAAAAAGCATCTCTTTTTCTAGAGTTTTGTTGGAGATGTCAGAAAAAATTGTGAAGACTTTGAAACTGGCCAAATACACACACACACACACACACACACACACACACATATATGCACACATATATATATATACACATATATATGTGTATATATATATATGTATGTATACACACACATATATATGTATACACACACACACGCACATACATATACACATACATACATACACATACATATGTGTTATCATCTGCCTAATTTGGTTTTCCACTGCCTTTGAACTATTTTACAACTCCATAAATTATTGAAAACTGATAACAATGCTAATGTTGCTTTATGCAAATTAATCGTGTCCTAGGGAAAAGCAATTGATTATTGCCTTGTGGATAGACCTTTTCTGCATCTATTTGTAAATTCATTTCAGCAGTCCTTATTACTCATGAATGTGTGATTCTTCAAATTCACCTTTGAACTGATTTTAACATCTTACTGTTGCCCTCATTAATGAGTTAAAATCTTTGAAATGTGTTCATTTTGTTTCCTGAGAATTATGATTTCACCATTTAAAAAAATTTTCAGCAGATGCAAATGATTTAATTATTCTCATTTCTTTAACATTCAACAAAAATAGAAAAAGGGATGGCATTATTCAATAAAACCCAATTCTCTCCATTGTGAAATATAGCTATAACAATTCTTGGTGTTTATTGAAATTAGCTTTTCGTTTTGTTTTGTTTTCAGGTCTGACTCATCTGACTATTGGCAAATGCCACATGTGTGCTTGTATATATGTACATTCACACAACACACACACATACACACAACATACACACGCACTCTAGCAGAGTTAATTCACCACAGATGCCAGTTCCCACTTGAAAAGGATACAAGGCTTCAGTAAATGCAAAGACTTAATTACTTCTCACATCTGGAAAAACTTGAATATGAGAGTGGATTTATTGAAGAAGCTCTTTGCTTGACTGTCAACGCCTTATCAAGAGCCAGAGCGAGCGTGGGTTTGATCAATGCTGGCAATCCTTTAACCCTTCCAAGAGAGATGTTCTACTAATTAATTCATAACATGTCCTGCTTACATGATTTATGAATTTTATGAAAACACAGGAAAATAAATAATTTCCTAGAGACTTATAAAGAAAAGCTGTTTTTGTCATGTTTCCAGCGGATAAAATCGTAACTTAAAATTTGGAAATAATGAGGAGGTCCTTTACAGTCGAGGAAAAAAAGAAATGGAAAAGCTTTGGGAGTTGTAGAGCATATTGAAAACAGCCATTAGTACAATAACTTACGCAAATACATGCAAAACTAGACAGTTCGGCTATGTATAGGGAAAGTGTAATAACATTTCTAAAAGGGAAGTAAAGGAGTTATGTGAGCTCACAGCGAGAAGATTTAGAACGGAGCAAAGCATCCGGCAACTGATGACTGCAGGGAGAGCTTTATGAAGTGGGTTTGAACCATGAACCCTTTACAAATAACACAGTTCCTGGACAATTAAATACAGAAACAGCGACTTTACACCTACTCTACGCCCTTCATATGCCTTGAATTTAACTTAACCCCTTTACTTTATCATTAGTCAATTGAAATACTCCTTATGTATCTGGATTTTATGAAAATTAATCATGAAAAAATTATTTCCAGGTTTGTTAGTCTAATAAAGAAAAATAGTCAAAGGAAATTCATTTATGTATATCTAAAAATAATTGGAATTTTCTAAATTTATAAGAAAAATTCACACTTCTAGTTTTTTATTACAATTTTTTTTATTGAAATTCACCTACTTTATCTAATTTTTATAAAGTGACATTAATCTCTACTGGAACCTTAAGTGTCAGGATTTCTTCTATACCAAAATCATAATTTCATCATAGTTTTAAGCCAGGGAAGACAACACAATTGATGCTCACAAGTTCAGAACTTTTGAAGCATTAATTCCTGAGTTTTATTTCAATTTTTCCACAGAGTTTTTTCATGTGTAACTCAAAATATAAGATAATGTCAAAATAGGATCATAAATAAATGTTTCATTAAAACAGCTATAAAATTGGTGATATTTTAAAATAGTTGGTACTCTTTAAATAGTGCAAACACATATTGGTAGTAAATTCTCTGAGGACTCTGTCTTCTTTATTATTTAATTTGTGTGTGTGTATCTATCTTCATTCATTCGTTTCACAACAAAAAAGAGTTGTGAAATCTCTACCCATCTCACCTATTTCAATCATATATTCGTTCATCAAATATTATTGACCATCTACTTTATGCCATTCACTTTACTATGCTTTGCTTCCCAAGTATATTTCAGCACTGAATATACATGTGATAGTCAATATTCACTCCTCTATTCAGTTAAAAATATTTATTTTCTTAGGCTATGACAAATTTTGTTGGACTGACAAAAGCTGCATTTTCAAGAAAGTAGCAGCATGTTTTAAAGAATTTTTATCAATGTTCAAGTGATTTTGTAGATATCAACTTTCTATTTTATTTTATGTACTAGTTCTATCTACAGATGATTTTTTCCACCCATCTTTTCTCAAATTGCATTTGCAGAATTTTCCTTTACAACCCTAAGATGCTTGGCATGTTTTTAATTTGCTAATGAAATGACATCTCTTGGGCAATATCTATGATGTTTTAACTATTTCAGAAATCATTTCACTTTATATTTTCAAATCTTCAACGAAAATCATTTTCTGGAGTAGTTCCATCCCATAGGAATATGATGTGAGCCACATAAGGTAATTTTTAAAATTTTCATCGTTGCATTAAAAAAAAAACAGATTAAATTGATTTTAATGATATATTTTATTTAGCCTAATATATGCAGGCTATTACCCTTTCAAAATGTGAGCAATATAAAAAGTACTGAGATTTTACTTTTTTTTATACTGTCTTTGAAATTCAGTGCATTTTAATTTTACACTTACAGTACATCTTAATTCAGAGGAGCCATGTTGGATAGTGGCTGTCACAGTGGACAATGCAACTGTACACTAATGCTATGAGACTGGAAATCATTTGCTAGTTCTCATGTTGCTAGTTCTCAATTTTAAATTAAACTTCTTAAGATGAGAATTTCAGAATTCAAAAAGCCAGCAATAAAACTACAATCTATTTTACTTTCCAGGCCTATCTAAATCATAGTGCTCTGTATAGGAATGTATTTTATTAAAGGTTTATCATTACAAATAATGAATTAACTCTTTAAATTATGTTTTAATTAATTTCACTAAAGGTGTATTTAAAATGCTATCTTGTTTCATTAATGAGAATGACATCTTTAAAGTCCCAGCAGTTTTCGGGATAAACATTCACTCTTTAATTATCTAATAAATAGATAATTATATGAGTTAGTAATAGGCATTCATTCTTAATTTCTCTATCTAAATAGCAAAAAGTCTAAATAGGGAAATATCCTCCACTGAGACTCCCATTTTTAACTCATATAACCCAATTTAAAACACACCAGCAATTTGCTCATCAATTTGGCTACGTAAATCCTTTTTAAACCACGCTATAAAGCAATGTCACCGTGAGTTATGAGATTTTAATAAAGAGGCTAATGGATCATTTAAAGGACCTAAGTGTTTTAGCGAAATGAGATTTTTCTATTAAAAACTTTATATTTTCAAATCCTCAACAAAAAAAAATTTTCAACCATGAGGGAAGACACAGTATCTCATATTTCTGTTCCACAGACGACTTAGCTTGTTTCCCTGATGGAGTCAATAAAATGACTATTTTTTTAACTGTTGGTATTTTTAATAATATCCAAATGCAATGAAGTGCTTTGAATCTAAAAATACCGTTATATAAAATGATATCCATGGTCTTAACTGTTATTTGTATTATCCTTTATCCAAGCTCTGCTGAAAATTTTGGAGAAAGATGAAACTACATAAAAATGGAGAGAGGCATTCAAAAACTCTAAGAAAGCCCCTCTTCTGCTCACTACTACATATTGCAAGAGGGCACAAAAGGGTGATCACTGTATGCCAAGTACTGTCCCCAGGCTTTATAAATAAAATTCCACTTAATCCACACAACATTCATTTCGCGTTGATACTAGGGCTTAAAGTGATCACCCACCCAAGTTCTCACAGCAGGATATTCAAACCCAGGTCTGTACTGCTTCATTTTGCACAGAACCTGCTGAAGGATAGAGCAGCAGAACGTTGGCTGTTATTTCTTTCTAGTAGTGATATCATTACTTTCTACCATCTTTTTCAGTTTTCAGCTGCAAAAGAATTGTCATTACAAATAATTATTGAAAGCAATGGTACTCTTTATGGTATAGAGATAATATGGTGCCTATGACTGGCAAAAACAAGACTCCCCAGGAGTTACAAGCAAGGGTAAAAGCGATAATAATGAAAGCATGATGAACATCTTTGACCTTTGACCTGACAGGCACATAACCCAAGAAGCTTTCCTGTGTTTTACTTAAGCAGTGTTTTTTCTCTACTGATAACCAGATACCACCAAGATCATAAAGTTCGTGTTTGTGGTGCTCTCAAAAACAATTAAGATGCATATAAGATATTATCCACATAAATGAAAGAAGTGGATGGAAAATAATTTAGGAGGCAGATTTTATTGTATCCAAATAGAGCCTGCCCTTTCTACATAGCTGTCATAACAGCAAAAATGAAAAAGAAAGAAAGATCTGGAAAGTTTTCTTTTAATTATATCTGATACATAAGAATTTCTAATATAATTAGTAGTCATAGAAAATAATGTGGTAGTAGTGAATTTTATAGTATGCATTCTCAGATTTACACATAACTAATGAAGATAATTTACCAAAAAACTGAAGAATTCTCTAGACTTAGTCTAAATATTAGGACAAATTCGTCCCAAAATATTATAGCAATGATTGTGTAAAGAAATACCAGTCTTGCAAGCACTTTGACCTGAAAATGAGAATTTCAGTTAACGATATGGATAAGTTTTTAATGTATATATTCTAGCCATTTCTTGGAAATCTAACCATTTATAAAGCACAAAGTTGCAGATTGCAAGGTTTTCTATGTCAAACTGTCCCCAAAAGTGAACTTTTTAAAGAGCAATCATATTCTGAGGGGGTTTTTTATGTCAAAACTTTTACTTAAAAGTAATTTTGCTGACACTTTTTAATAAAGTATCAAGGACAACTTTTTTCAAGATTTTAATTAATCTTTGATACTAGACTGCTATTATCATAATCTTATGAAATATTTTTTCCTAAAGAAATATCATTATATGTACATTTAATCAAGGCTGTAGTTGGTTTCTTATTTTAAGATTTAAAATCACTATAAATGCATTTCCTTTGACAATTCTTTATGGTATTTACATTACTTTTTCTTGTACAAACAGTCATGAGTTAGGGAAACCACAGATTTTAATTTAATCAGGTTAAATAGCTAAATTGTATAATCCCATTTTAAACAAAGTATTCACATGTATGGATTTTTAAAACCTTATTATAATAGCTTTAGTTTTTTTTAATGAACTTTACTAGATCTTTTTTAGAGAGTACCTGATTGTCAATTAAGTGTGGCTTCCTCAAAATACAAAAATTCCTATAAAGGGGTAAATCATCTGTATTATAAAATCTAATTTTCTGGGACAGAATTTCAGAAAACTTTATTGTAAAGAAAATTACACACAGTTTTATGCTTTAACTAGTTCTTTATTTAATTCATTTTTTTTATTATACCTAAGTTCAATATTTTATTAACTTTTTTCCTACTTTTCAAAAACACAGCACTGGTGAATATCCTGTTTAAACAAACTATCTTTGTTTAAATCTACAAAGGTTTAAATGTTTATGATCTAAGAACTAAATATTTTTCAAACATCATCAAAAACGTGTCTTCTAAGGTATATTACAGGTTTTTATGATGTTTATATTTCAGAGACAGGACCAGTGATTGTATTTGGGGGTCACGATTTGACAAAAATTATAACTGACTCATGAACTACGTTATAATGGGTCTTCTGCTCAAGCTATTTATGTTAAACTCAAAAAACAGAACATCTACATGAGATGATATTCCACACTGAACTGACCGCAGAACAGTATTCTATATTCTAGTCTGATACAATCTCCACAATTGACCAGACAAAAATGACCAAAGACGGAAGAGATCTCAAGCCCGCTAGATCCTCTGAAGGAACCGCAGTCACAGAGCAGCTCTGGAGCTGCCACATCTGATGCATGGCATGGAAAGAGCACCACGCTAAAAAGAGTCTCAAGATCTGGGTTCGAAACCTCACTCTGTTAGTGATCTGCTATGTGGTGGAAGGGGGGTCATTTGAGGTCATTGGTCCTTTATTTTTCCACCTGTAAAAAATCTGGCCAGCCTTTCTAGCTCCAAGATTGTATGATTATCTGATTACCAAATTGATCTGTGTATCTACTAATCACCATGTTACAAACAGTTCATAGATGAAAACATTATCTATCAACAAACCCTTCAATGAAATCATTTTTTCTTTTTAGTCAAAGACGAATAGAAGTAACCGGTGTTGAATAGCAGACGCCATTGTAAGTTCTTTCCAGATCTTATTTCATGGCATCCTCAAAACTGTCTGGACAGTAAATACCACAGGATCCCCAAACTGAAGCTCAAGAAAGTGCGCTAATTTGCTTAAAAGTCACATCAACAGGACCGGAAACAAGACCTTCTGTATGTTTATGTGTTACCTCACTATATATACGCATTGTGTACCTTCAACACCGTGATGTTATACAGCTGGAATCTACTTTTAGAAATTCCCTTTGTATTCTGACTACAGGTCAGAACCTAACTAGGTATTACTGGACGGCTAATAAAGTATAGGAAATTTATAAAGCCTGTTTCTATAAACATCAAAATGTTTTTAACTATTATATAAAGACACAGCCTTTAAACAACCATAAGGACATTTTTCCATAGTCTAGTCTAAAGACTATTTAAATCCAGGTACCTAGATAGAAGAAAGTATAAGTGGATTCCATATGCACATAAAACAGGAATGTATTCCCAAGGCACGGGAAATCGTCGGTGATGTAGCTATGCTGAGTATATTCATGCTCTGTGTTCCAAAATCGATATAAACATAATCAGTGGGAAATTAAATTTTGATAGAGCCAAGATATGGCTCTGAAAAGCTTTTAAGCATTTATCTCCACAGTGATCTCATGGGGAGTTCAAGCTCGCTTTCAGGCAACGACACCGTCCAAAGCCCTAAAAAGCAGATATTTATTGTAGCATTCAATCTGTTGCAAGAATGTCTTGGCAATTCAATATAAGAAAAGATATAAAAATATAAAAATTTCAATATAAGAAAATAAAGTTTTCATGTCATCACAAATGCGGAAAGAAATTGTTATCTTAAGCAGGACCTTTCTTTAGCCTTCAATTTAATTAACATTCTCTCTCAAGGTTATAATAATAACTTTTATTATTCTTCACACTAATTTTGGTCGTTCTGCAAAAATGCATGTCGATGTGCAAAAAATAAAAATCACTTTTTAAAGACAACCTAGAAGACCAACACAACCTTATTCTGTATTAGTTCTGTTTTCTATTTTCAGTTGAATTACCATCTCCCAAAGGAATGCTTAGAGACTGTGGCTTACAAAAAGGGCAAATCAATGGTATCGATATGTTTGAAATACAAATGTATATTGCTCGTGTATATATTATTTTTAAATAATTCAGTATTTGATTCAAAATGTCAATATTTGAACTACTACACATAAATGACTATGTTAGGGAATGCAATAAATATAAAACAATAAAATCTAGCCTTTCATATGCAAGGAGTTTATAATCTATGAGTACAGGTGAGGCACTTTGAGGACATACTAAAATCACTGGAGAACAAGAGTGCTGTAAGGCTTAAAACAAAGAAAATTACAAATATTAGGGAGGCTCTAAAGTTTCGTGAACATGGCCTTTGATCTGCATATTATAAAGATGAGTCAGTTTTTTTGTAAGTGAGAAAAGGTGGTTTGAAGACACAGCACAGGAAACGACAATAAAATGGCCATACTATGACCACCACGAGAAATGAGTCCGGGGTGCATGGAGAAGGTGAGGAGTAAGGCACACATGAAAGGCAGAGGAGAGACAGCTTCAAGTGTCAAGCCAACAATTTTATATACAATTCAATCAGAGGTGCTGCATCACAAAGTTTAAAGCGAGAGAATGACGTATAAATACAATTGATTAATCTAGCTGCAATGCAGGTAGGCTATTCTGAGATAGAAGGAAAGAAAAAGAATACCAGAAGACTGCAAAATAGTCCAGGCAAGAAATAAAGACCAATAACCAGAGTCACTAAAGTTGTTAAAGGTGAAGTTATGGGACACGCGAAAGATGTAGGCTGAGCAACAGATGTGAAGAATGAGAGGAGAAAGGCTGTTCTCAGGTAGTTTTAGTTGCTTGGTTAGGGAGGGAAACGGGTGTGGGCATGGGTGTGTTGAGTCTTAAATGGAGTGGTTCAGGTCAATCATCATTTAGATAGGCACAGCAGGCAGAATAGGGCAGCGACTCAGCTCCGGGAAAGAAGGGGTCAGAGTTCAGAGTTCAGAGGGCCACAGATGCGTGGTGGAGAAAGTAAAGAGAGAACAATGTACAAAGCCTTCTCCTAAAGAAAAGCAATTCACCCCCAAAGACTGCTGATTGCTCACGCTGTGCACAGAAAAGGATACACCCCTAAAACAAGGTCTTCTGTGAGGCAAAAAAATATGTATTATCTCTATTCTGTTTTCCTTGCAATTCTCAAAAACTGGACTATTTTAATAATGGAATGCTTCATTAAAAATATTTATTGAGATGCCCATTATATGAATTAGGAAGTTGAAACATAAAAAAATTATTATCCTCCCCAGGGGGGCTTTTAAAACCAGATGCTTGTCTAGTAGTAAACATGATAAATGTTTATAAACATTTTAAATGGAAATAGCAAAAAGCATAAAAACCAAGTGTATGAAATATTATTTCAAGAAGTACTGGATTTTATCAAATACTTTTTCAACTGGCTTCTCTTGACTTTTTGATCACTATCAACAGCATATTAGTTTTATTATATTATCTTAATAGGCTTCTTAATGTTGAACCATCCTTGCATGCTCAGCTTAAATGTTACTTGATTTTGGTAAGTTATCCTTTGAATGAATATGGTTTTCTAGTGTTTCTATACCCATATGTAGGTGGCGATACATAAACATGTTCATAACTACAGCTATTTATGTTCATTAACTGAAGTTTTCTTTTGAGTTGTCACCTTTTTGTGCCCTATGCCAGTTTGTGTACCATTGAAATGGTTGTTTTCTGAAAATAGGTCAGATTCATCAATAAAGCTATAACAGATACGTCAATGAACTAATGTGTGGACCATGCTCAGGTCTCAGGCTCCTGTGATTCCCTTATGAAACATATGAGCTGGCTATCCAGCTACAGCTCATTAGACCCAGAGCAGACACTGCACCTGGGGAGAGGATGTGCTTTAGCCATTCAGTGACCAGTAAGAATGTGTTTCATGAGTTTGAGCCAAGAGACTTTTAACTGTAGATAACCAGATGGTGGTATGTGTTGGAACTATGAGGCCAGGTAGACTCAGGAGGGTGTTTATTTTTCAACCATATGCTGATAATCAGGATAAGAAATCCTGTATTCAGGAAAAAGGAGGGACAGAGACCCACATAAACACTAAAACAAAAGAGATTAGCTTTCTAATAAGTCCCCAGTTCCCTTGAAGTCCAGCCTTACTTGTTGAAATTGTCTTCTATGAGGTTAGCCTATATTCTTCCTAAAAATCTTTTCTTTAGCCACTCCTTGCAATCAAATATCTCTAAGACAATATCCAGGACAGGAACCTATTATAAAGCTAATTATTTCATAATATTTTTCAATGTATTCCTTAATTATTGCATAGCTCAGCTTTTCTAATTCCTCTAGTGTCAATTTAAGTAGTCTACATGTTCCTTAAAAAAATTCATTTCATTTATGCTTTCTAGATTTATTAACATAATGTCCTCTCTTGGGTTTTGAATTTAGCGATAATCCAATCAGACTCTGAACTACAGTTAACTACACATCCCGACAGATGTTCAAAACATTAAAAAAAGTATTAAAAAGTAAAAATAATGAAAATAGAGATTTTTAAACTATCAAGACAATTTTAACAACAAATTTAATGTACATTGACAACAGTAGCTCTCAATATTTATATTTTATATATTTTCTCAATAAAAGTTCTTTATAGTACAGGTCAGTGATCTTATGAATGCAAATAAATGAACTTATCATTAAATAGTATTTTACCAACAAACACTTTTTAGAAATGATATACGAGGCACCAGGCTTTGAAAATTTTAAGGTAAATATTTTAAATCAGATCTGCAAGCAAACATGATATATTTATATCCAGAGAGTAAATGAACATTCTATTTAAAAAATTAATTATTAAAATTTATTTCCAAAAGTTATCATATCCTTACACTTAGTTATACAGCATAGTAAGACATAAAAGATTGTCTTTCTACGATAAAATCTTGTTAACTAAGTCATCCCCCATTTCAGAAGCATCTAGCCTTTTATTTCCTAGGCGAAAAGAGAAACATAACGAGCCACTGAAACAACTCCAAAACGGGGGAGGGAGTAGAAATAGAAGCAAACTATTAATTTAAAATATAAATTTTAAATATAAAACATTTAAATTTACCAATTTAAAAAATAAAAAAATTTTAAATGTAGGAGGAATATCCAGAGTCTTACTTATTATGAAATCTTTCTTAGGCAGCTCTGAAGAAAATAATTTAACTTTTAAATAGTTCCTTGATTAAAGTCTTTTAACTTTGATTAGGGATAAAATGTACCCCCAGCTGAAGCTCCTTGAAGCAACAGGCTGTTTTATATTCTGCCACTAAAGTAATAAATCAATGATGTTTGAGAGAGGGTACCTGTATGCATTCTACACTACACGGACATGCAGAAAAAATCATTAGGATGCCTATCAGGAGTTTTTTTTACTCTTAAAATTTAAGAAAAAAAAACTTTATAAATTATAGATCTACAATAGCCCATGAATGTAATTTATAAATAAGTATGAAATATACTGGGAAATGAGCTCAGACTTTTATTTACTGATAGAAAGATGAGTTTAGTGCACTAAGTGATAAGCCTCTGGATGAAAGGAACTACCCTGTTTTAGCCTAAAAATCCATGTGTGCCTAGAACTGAGCTGAAAAGAGTGTTAACTTTTTACAAAGTTAAAAATCAACTTTTGAATCCAAAGAGTACCATTTTGTTCTCTGCCAGCACACACACACACACACACACACACACACACACACACACACACACACACACACACACACACACACACACACACACACACACACACACACACACACACACACACACACACACACACACACACACACACACACACACGCACACACACACAGACACACACAAAATTGCACTTAAAATGCTGCCAGCAAAACACTGTCCTCTATAACAGTCAGTAATATTATAATTTCATACTGACTCAATAATATAATTCATTCCTCTCTTCACAATGCCTTTCTACCATTTCTCCAGGGGAACAAATCCATAATGGCAATAAAGGTTTCATCTTTTTTACTGATATGTCTGTTGATTTCACAACTGAAGTAAATGGTGGATTGGGCATTGCTGAGCTAGGCTGCAATTTGAAGCAGTTCAGGAAATGTCTATTTTATTTACTTCTGATTGATTGCACATAAAGCTCCAAACTATTCACACTTCAGCCATGCATCCCTTTTACCATGTGTCTTATCTCTAACTCAGAATTTGGGATAATTTGGATTTGGGAAGGGTGGGGCAGGGAGGAGGGCAAAGAATCAAGGTACTTATGCAAATTTTGGTATAAACAAACTTGCAGGGAGGATGTTAGGTCAACTCAGAAAAATAAACTTCCTGAACATTATGTAAAACGTTTGAGGAGCACCGGTGTGTAGAAAATCAATGTGTTTTTATGTCTCACACTGACTAGCCTTCTCCCTAATTTTTTCATTTTATTTTCTAGATACTTGTCTGTGTAGATGACAAGCTCTTAAGAATAGTATCTGAAGAGAAGAAAAAAATAAGAAAAAATATTTTTAACCTCCTCTTCCCGCAATCTGGTACAAGTAATTTCATTGTGTTAAAAGAATGGTGATATTATAAATTAAATTTAATATGATGATTGAGAAAACAAAGACAAGCACATTTGTTAAAATAGCAATGAAAAATAGGATCCAAATGACATAGAAAACACAGTGAGCACAGTGGTTAAAAGATAGGTACTGGTGTAAACGCAAGTTAAAATCTAAGCTCTGTGAGGCTGGGAAAGTTTTTTAACTTATCAGAACCAAGCATTCCTCCTCAGTAAAGCTGAAATAATAAAGATTAGATTCCTAGATGGGTTTTGTGATAATTTAATAAGATAATGTACTTAGAGTACTCTAATCACTGTACTTAAGTGCTTAATAAATGCTTAATGCTACTGTCATTCTCTCATAATTATTTCCACTTAGCATGATTATAAGAAAGCAAAAGATTATGTGTTAAAAAATTCCAGAAAAATTTGACCAAAATGTTAACATATTTCTGTAGTAGAGTTCTATTCCAAATGTTCTAAAACACATGAGTCATAATTAAAATAAATAAATAAAATCCCGTATTATTTTAAATATTTGAAAGTAAGGAAATATTTTGTGGCAAGAGTTGGCATCCAATCTGGGTTTAGGTTCACTAGGGGACTAGTCACCCATATTTTCCAAAGAAATCATATCTTTATGAGAAAATCATGCAGTACATTGGTTGAGAACATGGGTTCTAGTCCCACTGCTGACTAGCTAGCTGAGCAATAACCATCTTTGATGAATCTGCACAACCTTTCAAGGTAACCTCCCTTCTTTGCAAAATGAAGTAATTAAAGTAGCCCGTTCATGGCTATCTCTAAAACTGCTTCCATTGCAAACTTTATGTTTTTATAAACACAGGAATCATGTCACCATGACTTTTGTTTAAAAAAAAAAGATTTTTAACACAAATTATAAAGCATCTGTTATTAGAACTGTGAGCTACTGGAGCATTAGTACCTAGAAGGGGATAAACAGTCCAGAGACAGACTCAAGTGCATGCACAAGGTCAATTCAGTCAATGAAGCAATGAAGACACCTTGATAAATAATGTTAGAACAACATGGGAAACAAATATAAATGAATCAACACCTCACACCTCACACCAAGATAAATTCCAAATGAGATCTAATAGCAAAATGTGAAACCACAAAAGAAAACATGGGGCGGGTTACTTTATAACCCGGAAGTGGGGAGCCATTCTTAACACAAAATCTGGCACCAATGCAGGAAAGAATGTCTTTATAAACAATAACTGCATAAAAATCAAAATGAATTATAACCTAAAATTTACACATAAAAAGAAAACTGTAAGCAAAATAAAAATAAGTAGAGGGAAAATTGCAACAGATTATGAAGGAATAATAGCACCAATATACAAGAAACTTTAAAAAACTCAGAAGTGAAGATAACAAACTAATGTGGTCAAAAAGTAAACATAAAGTTCAAGAAAAAGAAATTCAAATGGTCATCAGGATTAAAAATACGCTCAACTTCACTAATAATGAGAAATGTAAATTAAAATAACACGAGTTTGCATTTTTTACCTTTTATATTAGCAAAAACTTCAGAAGCTTACAACATTCTCTGTTGGTGACACTGTAGAGAGAAACTCGCACTCTTGTATATTTCGGTTGGAAACATAAAACTGTTCTACCCCAGTGGGGGTGAATTTGGCAATATTAGCAAAATTACATATGTATTTACTCTGACCCAGGAGTTCCTCTTATAACCTCCCCTCCCCGACCCACCAAAAAAAGTAGTGGTAAAAAAATGAGATGATATATGTACAAGACCATTCATTCACAAGACTAATACTACTAGCAAAAGACTGGAAATAACCCAAATGTCCATCAGCAAGGGACTGGTTAAATAAACTAGATAGTGCAACTGCACAAAGGAACTGTCAGATCCGTAAGGCAGGTCTCCACATGCTGACTGCCGTGGAGTGCTCTCCGAGACACATCCACAGAGGAAAAAAGCAAAGTACATGAGAATGTGTACTGAAAGTTATGCTTTGGGTGAGAAAGGAAAGAATGTATGCTATATAAACAGCTACTTACTTATTCAAAAAGAAATAAAGGAAGGATAAGCCAAAACTAGTGAAAAAACGAACAGTTTTTATCAAGAGGCAGAACAAGAAGGAAGAAATGGAGATAAAAGTGAGATCGTTCACATACTCCCAATATACTTCATTTCATTGTTTTGATTTTGAAAAGTTATGTAAATATTTTATAGAATTAAAAACTATAAATAACTCAAAAAGACAAAAATAAAGCCATCTCTACAATTCAAAATCAAACTGAACTACCAAATATACTTAACTGTACATAAAATTAAGTAGCATAACCACACAGAATATAATTCTTTCTAGTATTTTGATATGCTTCATCTCATCCAGTATATTTCGGTACTAATAAGGTGGTTATTTTGTAAATACTGTGTTTTTCTTTTTTAAAAAAAATAGGTTACTGGCTCTGTCCACAGAAAACATCTAGAAGTAATGATAATCCAGTAAAAATGGGTAATCCAAATAGTAAAAAGACTATTTACAATCTATTTTCAGAAACAATCTGAGATTGATAATCACTGAGAAAGTGAATTTATGCCTTATTCTAATTCAGAAAACAAATGTCGAGATTTTCTCTAAACAGTTAAGGGAATACAAAGTCATGCTGTTTCATGGCAAGTTTTTCAGGGCTAAGGGGGAGTTAAAAAAATAAGAACAAATCTACACAGGCACACACACACACACACACGCACACACACACACACACACACACACACACACACACACACTCACACACGCACACACTCACACACGCACGCCTGGTTGTTCTCTATCTGCCTCCAGCTCTGCCCTGCCCTCTCCCCAGAGGTGACTCCTGGTGTGAGCTTGGCCAGTGGAAGATAGGGACAGATCAGAAGTCCAGGGAGAGGCAGAGGTGTTTATCCCCACACCCTCCCTCCTGCGATGCCCTATCTCTGTGTGAGAGCTTTATCCTCACGACCACACCACAGTTCCAGTTCCCATGGGCTTAAGCCCGAAGCACAGGGCGGCCATAACTCTCTGAACCGGGCACCTCACTATCTCCTGCTTGTTCCCTTAACCACCCCCACACCTCGGAAAACAGTCTCTTTATTTGCCATCAAGTGGCTTTACTCTGCTTCCTGCTGCACCTTAACCAATGCAAACACACACACACACGCACACACGCACATACGCACACACTGCTATACCTATATCTCTACATATGTACGTACACACACTTTCCTATATTGGTATACGTACACATATAAATACATATGTATGTGTGTGTATGAGGTTGGCAGGAACCCTTACTATAATTTTATATGGAAATGCATTTGTTTAGAAGGGAAAAAAGCTTAGGTAATCTTAATTAGGTTCCCAAATTGTTTTGTTTTTTTTTTTTTAATAATTTTTTGGCTCCAAATCAAACGTCTGGACACCGTATGACAGCACGACCCACAAACACAACAAAGCTCGAGGGTCAAGAGAAAAGAGCATGAACCCGCAGGGCCGACAGCCGGGAATGGTACCTCCGCACTGCTCTGCGTCAGCCAGCTGCACATCTGCGTGCCTGGAGGACCCAAACGAGGGCCCCACCTGCCTCGCAGGGCTGTTGTGAGCTCCAAATGCACCGAGTGCTTCGAAAACATTAAAAGCACCAGCAAGATATAATTTATCCTATTTATCCAGGATGTGTACAGCGATACATCAATAAATCCATGGAGTGTCACTTTACATCGCTCCCTCCCCTTACCAAAAAACAAACCCGTCCATTTAAGAGCACTCAAGACTGAAACAAACCTTGACAGAAAAATCTAGCCTATTCCTTCTAATCATCAGGACTTCATCCAAACCATTCTGGGCAGATGGGTGTTTAGTTCTATTTTTAAAGACCTCCAGGGAAGAAGATTCTACAAACTGCCCTGGCAGCTGAAACACCGACGCACTGTAGGGTAACCTATAAATATAAGAACAGTTGAGGAGGGTCCCCAGAATGCAGCCCAGCATGTGTGTGCACTCACAGAAAGCTGGCGCACAGCTAAGGGTTGTTCTGAAAATTCTAGCCATCTCTGATTGCTCTTCCTCTTCCCTTTAATTATAATTGGTCCTTCAGAAAGCTAGTAGATTAAGTGGAGGAGAGGAGACAAGGCTTTCTGTTAATAAGGAAGATTCTGAATAATATAAGATAAAATGATCAGATCAAAAGCACAGAAATAGAATGTTTCATGCAAAGTAAGGGCAGGTGGGGGTGAGCCTTTTTCTTCCTGGCACATGGCAAATGCTCAGTAAACTGTTCCTGTTTTAAACATCTATTAGGTGAGCGCATCTGAGAAATATAATCTGCCTCTTATCCATGTAAATGAAGAAGTATTTTCTTGATATATCTGGAAGTGACGGTCGCACAGCTGACATAATGTCAAGCTGTCATTCCATCTTTCCACATGAGTCCTGGCCCCGAGCACCTCTTATTTACCAACTCAGGTGAACTTCCGACCTTTGTTCCAGCCATGGGAATGCCTCCCATCCAGCAGGAATGACAGGAGGGGACAAATGGAGGATGAAATCCAGCCTCCACTCCCTTCTCTGGCCCTTTTCTAATTCATCCAGCCAGAGGGGCGTCTCATCTAATTCTGCACAAAAGCACTATGTGAGCTTTCCGAGAGCCTTGCTTTGTCCCCACCTCTGAGTCTCCAAGATTCCAAGACTTCTCTCTCAATACCAAACAATTCTTGGAGACCAAAGAGCAAACCCAAAATTATTCCAAATCGGTGACTGTCAGCTAGGACAATTTTGCTCCTAGGGGACATTTGGCAGTGTCCACAGACACTTTCGATTGTTCTGACTGGGGGTTCACACTGACATTGAGTGGGTAGGCATCAGGGTTGCTGCTAAACCTCCCATAATGCACAGGACCCAGACAGTGGCCCAGGACAAAGAATGATCTGGCCCGAGATGTCAGGGCCAACGTTGAGAAGCCCTGTGGTTCCATTCGTCCTTTCTACAGTGTCCGAGGCCAGAAAAGTTTTACCTATGACAGTTTACAGTGACCAGTCTGCTCAGGCACCCACACTGATCCAATAATTATTTACTGAATGCCTTGAGCTCTCTACCAGGCATGCGAACAAATGAAAGGAAAACTCGGAAAATTCAGAAAACCTTATATGCAGTTGTTGGAAATGAAAATGCAAAAACAGATGGTACCTTGTTGCGGGGGTGGGCGGGGGGAACCAGTAGGTATGCAAGCACATAACTGAATGCAGTGTTTTTGTCATTTCTGATGAGATGGGTGAGAATGTGGATGGATAGGGCCTCCTGGGACACGTCTAAAGTCTTTTTTTTTTTTTTCCTAAGGAAGGTAATGGACATAAAATTGAGAGAGAAGGATTGGAGACAATTTAGTTTAGCATGCTCTCTGGAACACTGCAGCGTTTTCCCCATAGAAAAAGATGATAAATAGCAGTTCAGTTCCAGGTCAGCCCAGAAACGCTTATATAACCATCATCCCACGGAGGAAATCAACCGGGAGGAGCCCTAGAGTAGGAGAGGCCTGAGCTTCAGGACTCAGAAGAAAGAAGGACAAAGAGATTACCTGTCCCCGTCCTCCCTCCCCCAACCCGACACTGCCTCTCCCAAGGGTAAGGATAATCCTAGAAAACTCTTCACTAGTTCTCTCTCTCTCTTTTTTTTTAATGTAAAAGTAATGTACATAAAAAATTCAAACTGTACTCCCCAAAACTGCAAAAAGGAAATCCTACCTCAGATCCAGGGCCTCAGGCTCCTTTTTCCAGAGGCAGCTCATGCTGGTGTTTATTACATTTCTTCCAGAAACCCTCTCTGCACACACTCATACAAACAAAGACACGCACACACGCATGCATAAGCTTTCAGATTTATACACAGAAATGGGAACGCACTCCTCAGTCTGTGTTGCGCTTATTTCTTCGCCATAAATCTACCTTGTTTCTTCAGTCACTGCAGACTAGTCCATCATCTGGAGGTACCATTTGTATCAACATTAGGATGGCTCCTAGAAATATCTTGAAAAAAAGCAGTTTCTCTGTCCCCACTAACAACCTAGTGCCCCAAACCCCAAGCTGTCCCTGTCTTCAGGGCAGAACTGTCCCAATCCTTCGCTGGTGCCACTCGATCTCCTTTGCACAGCGTCTACCCTCCAAAAGGCACGGGCTTTGTCCCTCATCCCAACACACTTCATTCCCAGCGTCTGGTCTCCCTGGCCTTATTCTGAAGAAGTTAATCTGAGCCACACGAATGATTATATGAATTACTGACAAGCCTTTAACGTTCGCTTTGAGAAAAGGAGATGATTGTCAACTAAGCTGAACCCAGTTATTGCAATTCCAGAGAGAACAACAACATTTAGAAAACAAAACCAGGCAGAACAGAAGCTGTCAAGAGTACACACTTTTGAGGGTTACCATTTCGACTGTTGACTCGTGTGAGAAAATCAAACAGAGATAGAGCTCCCTCTAACTGATGGTATTTTTGGCAGTTTCTTCTTTTCTTCTAGCTAAAAGTCCACCTGTTTTTACAAGGTTCTGATATTTTTCACAAGTCTTATTCGGTAGGTGGATTGGAAGGGGCGGGACAGCTGTCCGTAGGTATGGGTCATTCATAAATGGGTCCTTGTGACAAGGAGACCCACCATTCTGAGACTTGTCACCAGCGAATTGAGGAAGAGCAGAAAAGAACATTTGATTTAACTAAACTCTCCCTTATACCTCTTATAAAATCCTATGCCATATAAAAATACCAGTACCTCTTAATTAGATGTGCAAAACACTGCCTGAGTAGCTAGCTACCGGTATCTTGTTGTTAGATTATACCCAGAAATAAGTGTTCTCCTTTTACCAGGGGCAGGATGGATGCAGACTCACTTCTGAAATTATATCCTGTTTGGAGAGAGATCCAAAGTAAATGCTGAGGGAACGGGGTAACACAGAGCTCTGGGCACGATTTATATTAAGGGGGTTCTTCTGCTCTCCTTATGAAACTTGACTACTTTTTCAAAGAGGACTTAAACTTGTGATTTGAGTCTATGAAATTCTGCTTCTTTTAAAGTCTCTTTATTTTTTATTTTTATTTTTTTTGTTGTTTGTTTAAGTTTCCTATTGCAAGCTCTGGCTCATAAACAATGACACCTATAGGGAAATCATCCACAGTTTTTCCTGAGGTTACTGCGTACTAGATATCATATTCTAGAGATTTCTATCCAATGATATTCCCCAATGACGCATTACTATAAGACTTAGACTCCAAGTAGAAATCTGTCCCTCATTAGCCGGAGGAGCCAGGAAGGGGTTTTTGTTGGACCCACGTGAGCCGAGCGGACACGTGGTTATAGTGCACGATCTTGCATCCAGCAAAGGGCTACAGCATCAGTGCTGACTGCGCATCAGCGGAAGAGTTATGCTGGATAAGTTCTGGAAACAGGATTTGCGAGTGAGGGAGAAAAGAATGCAGGTAAAGAGAGAAACACAGTATTCCTGAATATTTTGTTCATCCCTGCCAACGGCACAAGCTCCCAGTGTGGACCTGAAAACTCAAAGATAAAACAGACAAAGGTCCCTCTGCTGAAAGAGATGACAGATGAGCGGGGAAGACGAATGAGTAAACAATCAGTTACGAATGGGAGTGAGACGACAAGTTCGAGATGAAGGTCTGCACTAGGCAGTGACCACGGGTGGAAAGAAGGGATGAGAGAAACCGCAAGGACGTGGCTTCACATGACTGCATGCTGGGGGCAATGGAAGGACTCGAAGACGACTCAGGTTTCCAGCTCCAGTGACTAGGTGTGTGGCAATGACACTGAATTAGATGGGGAATGAAGAAGAAGAAGAAGAATGGCTGATGAACTCAGTTTGGGGTGATAAAATACTACAGTTGATCATAAACTTCAACTTAACTCTTTAAAATTATATTAACTTTAAGTTATTCCCATAAAAAATTAATAAATCTTTTATTCACACGTGTTCTTAATGAAAGCTTAACAATCTCAAGACAAAAGGAGAGTTTCATCAAATATAAAATAATGGACTAAGCGCACGCCAGCCGTGGGTGACAGCAGAGCCAGTGCACAGAGCAA
Source organism: Macroglossus sobrinus (assembly GCA_004027375.1). Taxonomy (NCBI): domain Eukaryota; kingdom Metazoa; phylum Chordata; class Mammalia; order Chiroptera; family Pteropodidae; genus Macroglossus; species Macroglossus sobrinus. Next base: position 64,310 of record PVKZ01002380.1, read on the forward strand.
ACGGTGGTCGTCACCACTAGTAAATAAGAAACATGAAAGAGTTCACTGTTAGTCCTTGAGTTCAAGGGCAGGGATAGGCCAAACTATAAACTGTGTGTCCTCGGTTAAATCAAAGCCAAGTCAGTAACAGTACATTAAAACCATACCTCAAGAGTCATAATTTTGACTGCTTGAGTTAAAAACAAAATTCTGTCCTCTAAGTGTCCATGTAAATATCCTTTGCTAGTGTAAACACAGAATAACTCGAGAGAGAGGATGCACAAAATGACTTCCAGGTGGCATGTGGTTCAGGACGCAGACTGCAGGGTTCAAATCCCAACTTCGCAGCCTTGAGACCTTAAGCAAGAGGCTTAAGACCCCTTTGAGGTCTCATTTCCTAAAATGTCACTGTTCCTTGTGGTGGCATCCTGATCATCCCCAGGAAGGCATGACCAAGTATAAATATAAACCTTTCTTAAGGGCACAGCCCCTAAGACAGTATCACTAATAAAAATATAATGCAAGCTACATATTAATTTTAACTTTTCTAGTAGCTATTTTCAAAAGAAAAATTTTAGAAATTGAGTGCCAGTAACTTATCAGCGTAGTTTAACTTAACATGCCCCAATGATTATATTTCAACATGCGATCAAAATAAAATTGTCAACAAGACAGTTTCTGTATTGAAAGGGATACAATTTACATTTATAGCACACCTCCATACAGACACAAAATTTTATTGGAGACATTTAGCGTAGTTAAAAAGTAGATTCTACGTTGTGCCAAACACAGTACAAGTTTTTCAGTAACTGAATCAAGTGTCGATTTTAAAATAAATAAAATTAAATGTTCGATTCTTCCATCACACAGTCATATTTCAAGCCCTCAGTAGCCATACGTGGCCAGTGACAACCGTACTGGACAGCTCAGCTCTCAGGTCAGGCAAAGCCCTGAGACTTGCTCGGAGCTTGGCTACACCCTTGCTCAGACACCCACAGGAGAACTTGGCCATCCACAGGATGAGCTGAGACTTGAGTTGTGCAGAACTAGTTTTTAAGCACCAAGAAGAAAGAGATTCAAGCAAGGAAGCATGGAGGCAGAGCAGGCAGACCCGCCAATGTGGGTCTGTAACACTGGAGGCCACTGCCCGCCCCTCGGCTTCCCGCCACCAGCCATACACCCACATGTAACTAAAGACATACTTCTGCTCTCCTTCCTGGCACAATGAAAGAAACATTCCTGCACCACATCCAAGGCCAACCCTCCACTCGTGCTCTGCAGTCCATTCCCGCCATCCTCTCTCTCTCACATCACCAGTGTCCCCTGCTGCTGGATCAAATTCACCAATGTGATTCAAATATGCTTCACCGGTTCCCACATGGGGAAACAAAACACCTAAAAATGATAAATATAACAAAAATCTTTTTGACTTCAAATTTGCCTCCCCCTTCAGTCCTTTCTTTGCTGCCCTTTACTGCAAAACTTCTCAAATAAGTTATCTCTGCTCACAGTCTCCAACTCCCGCCCTCCCCCTCCAGCTTGGCCTTCCTCCCCACCTTCCCACCAAAACTGCTCCAGTGGGTCAGCATCTCCCTTGATGGGGCCAAATTTAATGAGCATTTCAGCATCCTCCCTTTATCTGACCCCTCGGCAGCATCTGCCAGTTGATCGCTGTCCTATTTAAAAATGCTTTCCTCTCTTGGTTTCCGTTTCCCATTTACTTTAATTCTCTTCTATCTCACTAGACTCATCTCTGTGTGTTCCTCCTTCTCTCCAGACTTCAAAAGGTGGGAGAGCTTAAGACTGGGTCCCCATCCCTCCTCTAGGCTCTACACTCTCTCTTTAGGTGGTTGCAGCCAATGGCAGGTTTGTAAATGCCATCGAGATGTGGCTGGCTCTCTCAAATGTATACCTCCTTCCCTGCTCTCTCTTCTGAGTTTTACGCTGTAGAGAGAACCGCTTAATGGTGGCCTCCGCTTGGATAGCTCTATCTATGTTCAACCAAACGGAATTCCTACCTCCCTCTCATTCCTTCCTTAGTCTTTCCTCATCTAAGTTAAATGGCCACACCATTCGCCCACTTCTAGAACCAAATTCCAAGATACGTCTTTGTTTTCCCTGTTCCTTTGTTCTCAATATTTCATTCTCCAGCATGAAGCTAACTACCCCTCCAAAATAAAACTTGAAACTGTCCACTTTTCTCCATCGCTATTGCCACCAGCTTAGTCCAAACTCCCACGTCTTACCTGTTCCCCATAACTGTTCCCTGTGTTCGTTCTTGGCCCCATGCAAATCATTTTTTCCACACATCAGCCAAAGTAATCTTTTAGAAAATGTCAATTAAATTGTGTCACATCACTATGTTAAAACTTTCAATAGCTTCTGCTATAGTTACAGTAAAACCCCAATTCTTTACCCTCCTATATCCTTTTGTTCTAACCTTTCTCTTTGCCTGCAGGATGCCAAACTTACTCCTACTGTAAAATTTCTACACCGGATATCCCTTCTGCAATGAGCCTAAAAAGACCTCTGCTTAGAGATGGACCAAGTAAATACCAACAAGAAAGACAAAACCCTCTTTACAAATGGTTCTGAGTTTCCTCCAACACAGACAAGCATGTGTGATCCAGGCCCCAAGTTCTATACCACAGGTCTTGCCTAGAATAATGTAACTGGAAAACGTTCAAAGCAGGCAAGACCCTATACCCATTAGAGATCTGTACCGATTTAATCAGTCGTCTCTGTTACGTGACTCGTGACAGCCTTGCCTTCCACGTTTGAAACACGGAAACAGGACCTGCACCCTCACCCCAGTTAATCATGGAAAATAAGTCCTACTTGGGCTTTGAAAAAAGATAGTGGAACTCTACATAAGCAAGCAATTCCTTTCAACTGCATATCTAAGGCATTCACAATTTCCTAGACCTTTTCTTTCCCATAAGAAAAAATTAGTTCTCTGGTATTTCAGCTAAAAATTAGATAAGCGAAATTTCAGTGAGAAGATGTTGCTTCAGCATGACAAAGAAACTATAATTCTCAATCCCATCCGAGCAGCTGGGAGATTTTAAATTCCTCACCAATGGGAAATCTTTCACACATCTTTAAACGGCAAAACTGACATTTCAGAATCAACCCTGTTTACTCTTGTCTTGCCATGAACTGTAACGTGTAGGACCAAAAATTTACCAACAAATAAGTATATAAATGAAAAAGAAACATTTTGCCAGTTGAACCTGCACACAGACAAAGCAGAATCAGTAGTAAAAAGAGATCAAAGAAAGATTTTCCTCTAGATAACAAAGACATGGAGTGGGAACCAGTAGATCACCAAGGAGTAGGGACTAGCAGCCCCTGTGCTTTGTGACAGTGCCCTAGAAAAATGTGTAGCCTTCCTAGGGGAGGCTCCTTAGCTTGCCTAGGGAGGCTGGACCCCAAACACCAGGATTTCCAGCCTGGGAAAGGTTCCAGAAGCCAGAATCACCTGAGATGACACAAGTAAACAAATCAACAGTGACCAGGAAGGGGCTGAAATGACTTCCTCTCCACGCAGCCCTCCCCCTTGCTGTCATCATTTGCATTCTTATATGCATTCTTTAAAAGGAAGCTTTGTACTGACTGAGCCAATTATTTCTAGGGGGTCAAATTTAAGCTAAAATAAATAAAGAGTAAAATATTTCTTACGAAAATTATTTCATTACTAACAGCATGTTTTTTGTACTGGCAATATATTAGAGTAAAGGCTCTTTGTGAAAACAGCTACATTTTCTAAAACATTCTGATTTCTCAAAATTGCATTGCTGATTAAAGATTTGTCATACACATCTATTAAATAGAGTTTCATAAAACCATTTTATTTGTCAATATTAATGCTTATTCTATTTCTCTGTATGCCTTTTCTAGTCATGGAAATTTTATCAAAAGGACAAAAGTTAAAAACTGTAACCTCAGCAGCCACTAACTTTGGGGACTTACCCCCTAGTACAAATGTTCATGCATATGCATATTTTTATCACATACTCAGACAGATGCCCTTGCATCGATTTGAATACTTGCATAAATATTAATATGTACAAATGCTTGCATGCAGAAAATCCATTTATGAAATATCCAATTGCATAAATTAAGAACATTAGATTCTAACTATATTAACACTTCATAAAATCCATGCACAAGTTTGCATGACCAAGAAAAAAAAAAGATACAATCCACTGCCAGATTCTCTTGCTATGTTTGCCATTCTGTGATGAACTCAGGATTTCCACAAACTCTTCGAAGACTTTAAATTTCTCTTAGTTCACTGCTTATATACACCTCTCCTAGTCTGAAAACAAATTAAGTTCTTCTCTTAGAGTAATTTTTAGAAATTGTGACCTATGACCTCAAAAGGAAGTGTCAAATTTTTAAGTCACCAAATGGCCTCAGAAACTAGCTTTTTCACAAAGAATATGCATCAAAAGTAATTTTCATACAACATCCTCCTCAAAATTTACCTGTATACCATTCCGTTATATGTCTCATTCATTCTCAGGAGTGGGAGCTTAACGTAAACTTTAAAAACTACCCCAAAAAAAAGCCTCACAGTTTAGTAAAAACACAAGACAACTGGCAATTGGCAGTTGGCGCCTGTCTTCCACCCAGCTCCAGTTTTCAAAAGGGGACAGGCTAAAGTCTTATCTCAGGGAGACAGTGTTTAGAAAATAATTTCCTCGTGACCATCTGCAGCTTCTCAGTTCAGTATATAGCCAGCTGGGTACACTATAAGTTTCACTTTCTTTATTTTTATACTTTGTGTGACAGTACAGATAAACTGAAAAATATTTTTTGATTAACTTTAGGAAAAAAAAATAAAGTCTGCATATTACACTTGAACTTTTTGTACCTTATTTATCAAGTTCCTGCAAAGTCTCGCTGCCCACTTTAGATCACACATTAGTCTCATCTGTGGCTGCACCAGACTTAAGAGACAGGCCCACAGTCAAAACAAAGGAGACAGAAACAGAGTTCTCAGCCCAAAGTATGACTTTCTACTCCAGAAAGTGCCTACTTCTCCCTGAAACTCAAATTCAGCTCTTATGGGAACATGGCAAGCATTTTAGAGGCTGAAAGGACACACCAAGCATTTGGAACTGTTTCTGCCTGACCCAGAAGAACAAACTTTTGATGAAAGAGTATATGACAGAGACTGACCATGGCCACCAATACCTACATTTCATCTTCCTCCTTGGCACACCACCAGACTAAATTCTGGCCTGTGGGATATGAATGGATGTGATATACACAACTTGCAGACCTAGCCCCTAGAAACTCTCATGACCCATCATGGTTCCTCTCTGCTACACTGCAGGTAAGATATAGCTCATCCAGTGGAGAATTCTGACACACAGGGGAATAGCAGAGACAACAGATAGGCCTGGATCACTGAATGACTGCATGGAGCAGAGCCTCTCAACCCCCATCTCTGCTTCCAACCTGCACTGGCTTGTGATATGAGGAAAAAATAAACCTTTATTGTGCTCAAACCTAAGGATGGTTTATATCCATTTAATCTATTATGACTCATTTAAGGAGCAACCATAGCACATACAACATACTTAATCTTTCCTTAAAAGAAAAGTCTTTAAGGCATTGCAATATAGGTCTGCTAGGATTCAAAAAGGAGAAGATCTAGGAGTATGGCAAGATGGGCCAGTGAAAATGAATCTGGAAATAAATTTACATGCTGTGCAACAGTGAAGCAAAGTGCCACACAATTTTATTTATTTATTAAAACATTTATTGGATGCTAATTCATGCCAGGCATTATGTCTGATGCTGAGGTTGAAAATATGACTGGCCACATTTTCTGAGAGCAAGGACCCACAGTCTAGCTGGCTGGGGAGAAAGAAAATTAAATCTGTCCTTCTACACTGTGGGTAAGCACTATAAAAGTCACCCTGAGGAAGCATCTACAATCTCCTCTCAAATGAGGGTTTTGTGTTCTACACACATGGGTATCTATAACAAAGATCACAAAATAAATTCATTTCCAGATGAAAAATAACAGAAATTTTAACCCGCCAAGACTGTGCTAACTATGACAAATGGCTACTGTGAGCCTGCAAGCCATACTAATATCAACAGACACTGCAGATGACTATCAGCATCTCTTTAGCAAAGTCGCTGAGCACTGCATGGAAGAACACAGATAACAGAACTGGGGACACACCAGGTGAGTCGGCCCACCTGGTGATATGCCTTAAAATATCGATATCACCCGGAAATTGCCATGGACACTAACAGATCTCCTTCGGATCAAAGACAGACTCTGGAATCTGTGCCTTTTAATGAAGCAGGAGCAGAATTTAAAAGTTAGTTTCTACCCTTTTAAATTAAATTACAGCCTTCCAACAGACACAGAGGCTCTCCTCCATCCTCCATCCATCTCCTCCACCCTGTTTATAAGGTGGCATTTAAAAGCCCTCGATGTTTATAACAACACTTGTGAGGAAGCAAAACATCATTAGGGATTTGTCCGTAATCCTTAGGGTCCTGAGCCTCAACTGGGAAACAATTCATTCGCAAACTTATAATAACTTACGTTGTGTCAAGCTGTATTAATGAGAATAATTTTTTTCACCTTGAATATGTGAGAATCATTAAGTCAGTATGCTTATGCTCATTAAAAGGACCCACTTCTACTCTCATCTTGTGAAACTATTATAACAGAGATAGGCTCCCAAGAAAATTTTTTGTTTGATGAAGACGTGTTATACAAAACTATGAGAGACAGTAATCGAAAAACGTTATTTTTGAGGGAATCTAAATAAATTAAATAAACTGTTATAAATGGTAATAAATGTGAATGTTGAAAATGCTGCTATTTCTTACAAATACAAATGAAACGACTGTTTAAAATATCTTCGTGCCAAGATCTTGTCTCAATTTCCAGTTAATTCCATAATAAGAAAAACCAGTTTTTGAGCACCGCACTGTTTTAATTATATAATAGCTAATATTTAATTCACGTAATAATCCTGCAAGTATTTTTTTTATTTCCATTTTTCATATGTGTAAAGTTAGGGGCAATGAAGCAAATGAAACAGACACTATTTATTACCCCATTTCCTAGAGGAACAGAGGTAATAAAAGATGCCGGCATTTGAACCGAGGTCTTATGTGTCTCTGAAATCAACTCTTAAGGCCCAAACATCTGCTGAGAAAAGAACCTGGGAAACGGTGGGTAGTCTTCATGAAACTGGGGTAGGCAGCATCCAAGCTCAGGTCTCCTCGTTACTCTGGCCCAGGTCTTTTCTGTCCTGAATCACGTAATTAACTATGTCTGTTTCTCACTTCACTTTACAGTTATATCTGGTTTACGAGCAAGATTTAGGTGAGAGATTAAATCTGACTGACAGCTTCTTCTCTAGTCTACAAACACACCAAAAAACAGAAAGCCAGCTGCCTCTCCCTTGGCACATTCCCACTACATCCAAATAAATAATGCAGTGTTTTCTGTGTTTTAATTTTCTTTAGGATTACTGTTCATTATGGTTCCATTTCTGCCTGTTCCATTTACTGCCCAGTGTGTCCTTCAAAACGATCTTATAATCCAACATTGTTCAAGAGACTCGAACATCCTCTCCACCTTATGAATAAGGTTAGGTTGACTCTTTCTCTGGTTCATAAACATCGGATCAAACTCACATACTCTTTAAAATAACAAAACCATAGGGAAGAAGAAAACTAGACCTTTCAAAAAAAAAAAAAGTAGCGTTTTTTGCCTGGTATCAATTTCCATTTCAAAACAGAAAATTTTGGAACCCTCTGGAAGAATTACCACCGCTTGGCTTCCAAAGTGTGATCTAGAGGGATTTAAAGGGCATCTGCCAAGCACAGGGCAACCCAGCTTTCCCTTTCTCCTCATCGTGCCTACACGTCTCCCTGACTCCCTGCCAAACCACACTCCTTGCCTCGTGTTTCCCAACTACGTTTTAATAAAATTGTAAAAGGCCAAAAAGAAAAGTCGATCATCTCCTGTACCTATCCCCGGAGAGAGGGCTCAGTTTCATATTTTTATTTAACGGTGCCTTTCTTCTGCCTCACGCAAAGGGCTTTTCCATCATGCTTTCATTGATCCTCTCAACTTAAAACAAGCCTCAAACGGTCTCATTTCCGAAATGAAGGAGAAAAGAAACATAATGATACGATATAATTCTCCGCCGAAATAGGTCACTTTAAGAGTTGAAAGAGCCTTAAGACTTATCATATAATCCACATATGGCAGGAAGTTATTTCTTGTTTCTTACCCTCGTATCTTGCTACAATTCAAAACTAACTTCCTTTGCTTTTAACTAGGATCAAGTCCTCAATTCCTTACACATACAGAACTAAATCATTCAAAACTATTCGACTACTGGGATTTTGCTCCTTTGCATTCTGACTTAAGGAGTCAAAGGTGAATGAGCTCAAACAGGCACCCTCAGCAGCTGCCAAAAATGAATAATTCCAGACAGCATCCTAAGGATGACAAGGACCCTGGGTTGTCTCTGGGACAGTCACTACACAATGATCACCTTGCACTACAGTGGTCTGCATTGAACAATGTCCACGATCTCTAGTCTGTTTAGTGGGCAAGAGGCAGTCAAGTTTCTGAGTTAAGGTTAGTGGTGCTCTGGTCTGTCATCTAACTTCCGGAAATGCTGTTAATAAGGCACAACAAAGGTTTGGGCTCAACCTTGATTATAACATAACAAAAAGTCCACAAGAACGCGCTCCACCACAGACAGTTCAGTTAACCAAGATTTTTCTCTCTGTATTCGTATGGAGCTAATGCGATGCTAAAGGCATACATATTTATGCAGGTTTACACTCTCAGAACTGCCAACCTGACATTGTGTTTGAGACTAGCCGACCAGGTTTGTGTCACATTTAGGGCATGAACACACCACTGCCCTATTTACATACTATACAGACACCTGGGCTCAGTGTTTGTCATTTGATTCGAAATCCATACGATAAAAGTAAGTTGTTTTTTTCCTAGTTGGCATAGCTAAAAATACAAAGATACAAGACTCATGATTTTTTTCCCTTTTGTTCTCTAAAAGCAGACCCCTACAGATACTAGTGTTCTAATCACCCCAGGCCCAACAGCCAGAAATAAGGGGCCTCAAGAGCCCACGGTGACAATTACAGTGAAATTCAACCCATATAAATGTGGAGTTGACAATGGGACGAGATAAACCACTCCCAGCATTTAGACAAACAATGACCCTATACTCTAGTGTCCTTCCCTTACTAAAAAAGCTCTTTTAGTTACACCCCAAATTCTAAGGGTAAAATTAGTCTCTGCAGTTCCTCAAGCACACCATGCAATTTCATTCTTGACTCTGTGTGTGTGTGTGTGTGTGTGTGTGTGTGTGTGTGTGTGTGTGTGTAATTTCCCCTACAGGGGAAGTTTTTTGACACTCATTTATCATCACCTCTTTCTTCCTCACTTGCCTCTATACTGATGCATTCTTAGTGAATGAATGAGAAACTCATCTCATGTCACCCTCTTCTCTAAGCCATCAGTGACCATCACCAATCACAGCTAGGGCAAGGTGCCCGGCTCCGTCCTATCCAAACCTCGTCTCTCTCCGAGCACACCTACCAGGGTGGGCCACGTGTCCTAGGCCGAGAAAGAAGTGTACTTAGATTTCTGTTAAGAAATTTGAAACTTCTAAACTTGGTCCTAAGATCACCACATGACCTTCAAAATACCAAGTTAAGGATAAATTAACTTCTTCACCAACAAAAAGAAGCTCATGTCTGTGATGTTTCTGCTATGACACAAGGGGTCTAGATATAACATATAAGAAATATGACCCCCGGACATGGTTCCATAGTGTAGCGGTTAGCACGTCTGCTTTGCACGCAGAAGGTCCTGAGTTCACACCCCAGTGGAGCCACAGTCCATGGTCTTCAGCCATGCCACCCTGAACAAGTCCGATGTCTGATCTCAGAAGCTAAGCAGAGTCGGGCCTGGTTAGTACTTGGATGGGAGACCACCTAAGAAGACCAGGTGCTGTAGGTGTAAATAATAATAATAATAAAATTAGAAGAAGAAAAGAAATATGACCACAAAATGTTTGTGTATGTTAAAGTCAGAAAATAATAAAAACTCTGGACTCAAAATCCATCTTCGCTGGCGTGTGCATTCAGGCAAGTCCCTTGTTCTTACTGAGCTTGTTTCATCTGTGATGTGAGAATAACAATGACTTCTAGAGGCGGCTGAGAAAAACAAATGAATAACAAAGGTGACCGACTGCGTCTGGCGGCGAGTGAGGCCTTCGTGGATGTCTATTCCCATCCCCACCCTCTGTTCGGGGGCAGGTGTCACCTCAGTACAGACAGGGGTGCACAGTGACGGGGACTGACACGCTAACGCTAGAGTCCTAAAAGGCTAAATGAGGGTAAGTCCTACAGAGTGTGCGCTTTAATGGTGCAAGAAGCCAATGAAGTTTTCTCCGAAATCCATACATTGTTTCCATGTATAGAAATTGGATTTTTATATTATCACTTTACTATGAAAATCTGTGTTTTTAAGATGCTGTGGCCCTTGTATTGCCAGTGCCCACTCAGGGGGATGAGTTATGCACACAAGGGCCTTCAAAGATTGCCAAAATGCTTTCTTTCTTAAGCTCAGTGGTAAGTACATGGGTGCGAAATCTTGTTACTATTTTTTTAAACTGCACATAAGTTCCAATAGACTGTTTATATATTTCACAATTTAAAATAGAGTATAGTCTTAATATCGGGAGACTGAACTCAGGGACCCCAGGCATGGAAATCCCATGGCATTTACAAAGGATAACGCGTGAACATTTTGTGCACTCGAACTGATGCATTTCTAGGAGCCACTGATAATATTCTAGAGGATTTACATGCTAGAACTTGGGAGACCTTTTTGAATGCACCTCAAGAGTCTATTTCTGAGGGACAGCAAATTTGATTTGCCCGCCAATGCCCACCAATGTGATTCCAAGAGTCGTGCCTCCAAAGAGAAAAGCAAGCCAGATCAGAGGACAAAAGACCGCAGTTCTCTCCCCCAATTCTTTGACTGACAGCATCATAGAGCTACAAGCTCACTTCCACAGTATTCAGAAAACAGACTTAAGATCACCCTCCTACGGGATGACTGCAAAACACAGGCTATTTAATGAAGACAGGCTAACAGCTGACAAGCTCCCCTCTTATGCCTTCTCGCAGGACATTTTTTACCCCCTACTTTTTGGTAGCACTTATGGCAACAAGTTAAAAAGCGATAATTTAATTATTTCTCTTTCACAGTGATAACTAAGGGATGGATCAGTTCTATAGTATGAAGTAGCTGTGTCGTGCTTTGCCACTTAAGAGTCACAGGCGTAGACATTTGTACTGAGAAGTCACACAAACACACACACACACACACGCAGTGTCAGGAGACAAAAGGGTAATAATGTAGGAAGCATGTGGACAGGAAGGCTGTCTCATAAGCAGACTGAGTACATGTTTCAGATACAGGCCAGGTAAAGGGCCCCTAAAATGGAAAAAAAGCTCAATGAACTTACCCAGAAGCCAGCAACTAGAAAAAACTAACAAACTACTCATTGTTTTCAGGTTATCAGTGTGTTTAATGCGTTAGAGTTTAGTGTCATTATTGTTGACTTCTAAATTTATTTCATTTGAGGGGAAGTACCATAATCTTTGTAGAATTTAGAATTTTCAAAGGTTTAAATCTAATCTTAATAGCAGAAACAGTAATAGAATAGAGGCTGGAAGCAATGTAAATAATGTAAGCCATTTATTCTGCCTCTTGCTAAGTGTTTCACAATTTGTTGACTGATAACATAAAGCCTATGATCAGAATGCAATACGCTAATCAGTTTACTCAAAATAATCCCGTGGTGTGGTTTATTTCATAATGTATGTGACATTAAGTTAATTTCATTAATACAAAAAAAAAAGGTTTTTTCTCCTTAAATAAATAAAGTAAATAATGACCTAACCTTCCCAGTACTTAGCTAATTTAAGAGATCGAATGCCTTACCTGGCAAAATATAAATATGAAATAAAGTTATGAAAATGTTTATAATAGATGCCCGGGGGTGAACTGGAAAATGAGAAAAAGAGGGAAGTAAATGGTTAACTGCCCGCACACTCACTCATGCTGGAGGACACAAAAAGGTTCACAGCAGTTGTTAAATTCATTTAGAGAAACTCACTTTATTTTTCCAACAGCGCTCTCACCAGCTAATCTGTATTACAACCTGCAGGAGTCTTAATATTCTCAGCAGGATCAAGATTTGGGCCACACTGATTCAGCTATTTAATCTTGCAAGAGAACAATATTTGGCAGGAAAAGACCCCACAGCACGGAGGGGGCGTCCCAGAGGTTCGTTGTCAGCACAGACTGGGCCAAGAACACCCAAGGTGGAAAGCAGGCCGCACTAAGTAATGTTTACCATTTCCTTTCAGAAGCTCTCCACTCAAAACATCCCCGCACTGTGTGTGTATGCAAAACACACACATCACAGGCGCAGAGGTGGCTCTTGCAGATATGTTTTTTAAAAGGCAAAATATTTTCCCAATATTCTGAACTGTGTTACGAAAACATTTCAGTTCCAAAGCACCACGACAGAGGTTGAGAAAAGAGATGAAGAGAATGGCCATAATTTTATTTTCAAAACCTTTCAACATCTTAAACCCTGAAAACAAAAGACATATGTATGAATTACTAAACGTATGCAGATATTTATATTGATCTTTTTAACCATCCCGAAATTAATAAATTCGATGATCGATACTCTTCTGTTAATGAACGTTTTTTTCCATATTAATTACATTTGATTAATTTGGATATTTTCTGGAAACCTAAAGAGACAGGCAAACTTAAACACAAAATTGATAGCACTGATTATACAAAAGAACAGTATGAATCACTACTCAAGAAGATGGTTCAGAAAAATTCTTCAAAAACTGTTTTTAAAGAGCAATGGCAAGGGTTCAATTCTTCTACCTTCCGATCCTGGTTAGTTGCGCCTCTGATAATAACACAGAGTTTCCCTCTGTGCAGCAGTGACCTGCTCGCCTGGTGGAGGGTCCACTGCAAGCTCTCTGAGGTCAGGGGTCATATCTATTTCATTCTTCATTATATCCCACAGCATCCCTCCAGCAAAGTACCTGGCCCATAATCAACACTTAAAAATGTTTAAGTCGTTAATTGTTTTCAAAAGTGGTTTCCTGTAGATAATTTTTTTTGGATGTATAGATACCAAAAATATGTACGTTTGAAAATACAATAGGCCTCTTTCAACAATCTCGCCTCGATCTGCATTTCAGTAATGATGTCTCTCTCTGCATGCTAACAAGTATCTGTGGGGCATGCTCAACCTTATCAGATTCCCTCCTCCTTTCCTTCGCTCATTTCAATGCCATCTTCCTCCCCACAGACATCTTTACATTGCACCAGGCCACATCATGTGTGCTAGCATGAGCATAAATGCAAGCGAAAAGTTCCCCATTTTTTCCTGCAATCCATAGGGCCTGACGCAATGTGATGTCCACCATAAACTTTTAACAAACACACACACATGCCTGTGTAAGGTAACTGTGAAGGCTATATCCACTTCTACCTTATTCTTCAGTCAAAGCACCAAGTCCTGGAGGATTTGAAAATGAACAGGAAATGTTGCTTGCCCTTACAGGCCTCAGGCTAATTACACAACAAAAGTAAACATTCAAATCACCTCATTTTGGGGAAATCAATTCTATCAAAAGAAATGAGTGCTACAAAGAACTAAAAGATTTTTTTAAGTTTTTCTTTTATTTTTTGCTAAATCTACACTCTCTGTCACAGTTTGCTAGACACAGGCAAATTCAGACACGTGTAGTTTTCAGAATGCAATGATAGAAAAGCTTAATTCAAACAAATGGAAGGTTGATTTTTGTTATGGTCAATATAACCACAAAAGGAAGAATCAATCAGAAATATGAATAAACCAACAAAAAAAGATCACAACTTCTTGTTTCTTGTCCTGGGAACAAAGTCTACAGGTATTTTATAAAAGCAATAGGTCCTTCAAACATAAATTTAGATCTATGCAGCAGCATTGTGTATAATTCTACGCAGAGGGGAAAAAAAGCTACAAATGAGCTCTGACAACAGTGAAAGAAAAGAGATAGCTATAGTAGAAAGCAAAGCAAAAACTAAAAGCAATATTCACGATACCATTCTTCTAGGAAAATGAAATACAAACTAGACAACATATCTGCATATACTTTTTTAAGAATTTCTTGCTTCTAACTTTCAATCATGCAGTGTCTTCAACTGTATGACTTGGCTTGGGTTACCAATGGGTTTTAATTAAATCCCTATATGTCTCCTGTGATTCACGACTTCCTAATAAGTTAAAAGGACATTTGACTTATACTTATTAACTGGAGAAATGACAGATTTTAAACCTACTTCCAAAAATCCACAGAAATTATAATGATGTGGCATAATTATGAATGACAGTCACATCTGGGGACTCTACAAATAAGATGTCTGGTTTCAGTATGTACTCGCTGTAGGTATGTCCCGAAAGGTATAACAAAATCTGGAAGAAAAATTCAGATACCTTTTAAGTTTAAAATCAGTATAATGCACTGGAAATTGAGACTTTTTAAGAGCTAGTCTTTATTAGACATTCCTTGTGCCATAGGAATATTTCTTCTCTATTGTCACATCTCTGCCCTCCGTTTCCTTTACCTCTGCCCCTGCCAAGCTGCCAGCACAGGACATGTGAGTGATCTACATAACTCAACTCAAACCTGGAGAACTAAAAACATAACTACTACTACTACAAGTTATCTTTTTTTTCTATAAATGACTATGGCTCAACACCCCAAACAAAAAGAGGCCAATTAAGAACTGGAAATAAGACCAAGAAGGAATTTTGATTTTGGGTTAAGATGGTTCCGTTTGAAAATAGGAAAAAATTAAAACTGAATGTGTAAGTTTTCCTGGAATATGACAACAGGTGGTGTCATCTACCTCTTCCGGAGAAACTGGCTGATGACAGACGCTTACGGTTACGAAATATATGTTACTTGTCTCCAAATTCCCGTGACGTACGTAGATCGTCCCTCCCTTAGCCCTGTTGTGAAATGAACTGTATCTCCCCACAATTCCTATTTTGAAGCCCTCACCTCCATGTGACTGTATTTTGAGATGGCATCTTTAGGAAAATAATTAAGGTTAAATAAGGTCATCAGGGTGGGATCCTGATCCTATTCCACCGGTGTCCTTGCAAGAGGAAGATGCTTCCGAGATCTCTCTCTCTCTCTCACGCACACGCACCAAGGAAAGGCCACTTGAGGACACAGCAAGAAAGCGGCCATCGCAGGCAGAGAGAGAGCTCTCCCCAGAAACCAGCTCTCTTGACTTGATCTGAGACTTGCAGACTCTAGAACTGGGATAAAATAAATTGCTGTCATTTAAGTCACACTGCCTAAGGTATTATGGCAGCCTGAGCAGACTGATGCAAGCTCTATTTTCCTCAGGTACTTACGTACCTGAGAAAAAGAATTTCCCAGCTGTGACATTTTAAAGCAGGGGTGGGTCTTTTCATTTCTAAGAAAATGAAATTCTCAGGGGCCACATTAGAGAGCAAATGGTCCTGCTTTTCTGAGAGAACACTGCTGCAATCTTTTGATTGCAGAACCCACTGAATATTTAAGTAAAAATTGGAGAAAGTGAAAAACGGGTGTTTATCAAGCAGCACAAAACAAATGACATATTCAAAGCAATTTTAAAAGCGAACCCCCTTGCAAAGAGGGGTTTCAAGAGAAAGAATACGCAAAACTAGTCAACAGTTCATTTACTCAGCAGACTTTCACCGAGTATTCGCTATATGCCGAGCAACATTCTAGGAATTGGCAATTCTGTGTTGAAAGGATAGATTAGTTCTCTACCCCACTGTGGTCCTTTTCCTAGGAAAATTGTATTTGCCTACACTTAGAGGTGGATAGAAAGACAGACTCTTCTGAAAAAGAAAAAAAAAACTTAAAGAAATGGAAAAAATAACACCCTTAAAAGAATTGTCATTTACCGAACAGGTACTTATTAAGTAACTACTTTATGCTAGAGAATGATGGAATGGAGGAAGAAAGATCTGGGGGTTTTAAGGAAAAAAAAAAAAAAGGATATGATATCTATATAGGTCTTAAAAGAGATGTTTGATTAAAATAAATCTAGAAACATTAAAACTCCCTTTAATAATCTCCATTATAAGATAAATTCACACTATGCCAGCAAGATTCTCTCCTGAAAGTTATCAATATGAGTGTGTTGATCAGGGGCCGTCCTGAGTAAGCCACCTCAGAGCCAGTAGCATTAGGCAGAGTGAGAAGCCATGGGAAGACTTGTTGGCACAAGAGGCCAATTCATTTGTTTATCAATTTGAGCTCTGTTCTAGGCCTTGGGGCTACAGAGAAAAATACAGAGCCTGAATCTTCATACAGTTCAAGGAAGAAAACTTACAATACAGCTATAGAATCAGACCGCCAGGTTGGAGACAGAAGGGCAAGGACCAGGAAGAGAAGCCTCTGAGCCGAGTGTGGATTTGGAGAGGGTGCAGACGGCCTTCCTGGCAGACGGCTGGAGTGCGTGGGGCCCCAGGCCAAGCGAGACACCCAGGCTGGAGATCTCAGGGGCAGCCTCACATTCTATGCTAAAGATTTCGCATTTTACCACAACGACCATGGGGAGCCGTTGACAGATTTTAAGGAAGAGAGTGACATGATTAGATGTGTGTTTAAAGAACCTTGCAAGAAATCACAAGAAGAGTTTGGGAGGGAGAAGAGGCAGTACTGTGGCAGGCAAGGATGGTCAAGACGGTCATTCCCACAGCCCAAGCAAGAGATAGAGAGGGCCTAAATTAAGGACACGGCAGGAAAGGTAAGGTACAAAGCACCATGACGCACATCCTTGGAGATACAAAAAATAAATTGAAAAAGACATGGATGATCATCGTCTTCACAAAGTTAGGCGGAACAGGACACATACCACGTGGAAGGCTCATTGAAACCAAACTGTGGGATGTGATGTGTGAAATGAGATAACGGTGCCATCACACAAAGCAGGGTGGTGATGTGGAGACCAGAGGCTGCTGCAGCTAGGGTCTGAGGGTGTGTCTGGGATTGGGGGTGACGGTGTCAGTTGCAGATGGAGTGAAATTGTTCCACACGAGGAGGAGAATGATTCATGAATAAGCCCAGAACAGAGTAAGTGAGCCAGGCCTAGGAGAAATGGAAGAATCGTGTTGACGGGCAGCGAGAGATAAGGTGAAAATAATTTAGGAGCAGACTGTGGAGTCAGAATGAAGGGGTTTAGGAAATTAGACTTCATTCTTCTTAAAGTGGAGGTCCAGGGAAAGTCTTTTTAGTGAGTCATAATGAGGGCCTTGATGAAAGAGATATTTTGAAAAGAGACATCTGGTGATAGTGTTTAAGATACAAGGGAAGGAGCAAAAATGCCTCCCAGGAGATAAGGCCAGTTTGGAGGCTCCTGCATCCGCTGAGGCAGATAAGAGCCTGAATGAACACTGTGGGACTAAAAAAAAAAAGGAATGGGGGAAAAAAGGGATTTCACAAAGGACAGATCTTCAGAAATTGTGTGCTGTATCCTTAATCTCCATTTCCAAGAAGAAGTCACATGTGTAAATTATTTTATTATAGGGGCCTTTCCTGAGCCACCCCCCTTCGGACAAAGCCATTTTATAATCACTACTCTTGTACTTGCCATGCACAAGTAATTACTGGTCTGGGATGTATTTGTTTTTTTAAGTGACTGTGGCTAAAAAATTGAGGATAAAAAGAAGAGATCAACCTTTGAAGCTCTGCCCTAGGTGGAAAAATAAAGCAAAACCAGGTGTAAGGGGAAACCACGGATTTGGAAACGAGAAAGGACCACGAGGTGATTTTCCGTACATTTTTCTCATGAAAGTATAAGTATTCCTTATAGAAATACTTTCCCTGAGGAGAGCTTGTTCACACGCTCTAATTAGACCGGGGATGTCAAAGTGTTTCAAAACGGATAAAGCATTCGTACATGTGTTAGGTATTATGAGGAAAATACATGTTAGTGCCCTATCGCTTTCTCTGACATATTTGATCTTCGCTTTAAAGATAATGCTACCGACCCGCCGTTACCCAAGGATACGTCAGAGTCACTGGTGAGATAAGCTGGAGGCAAAGCACGGTCCGTTAAAGGAACGTGTAAATTTGCTCTATGGAAAGAATAGGCTTCAAGGGCTTGACTCTAAACCATTGACCTCATAACTAATCACCTATGTGCATCAACCCAGTTATGAGTTAAAACAAAAGTACCGTCCCATACTCTTTTCAAACTACTCCTGCACCCTAGCCTGGACCACTCAGAATCAGATTTCATATCAATTTTCATCAGTTATAAAACTCATATGCTTCTTGTATCAGGAACAAAATTGACAAATACTCTGATGTCAACACTAAATGACTTTCTAACTCTTACCTTTCTTTAAAAAAAAAAATTCTTTTTTTATGTTTGCTGAATATTCAAAAGAAAGACAAATCCTATGTCAGTTGTTCGGGTACATATAAGACCTAATTGCTTCATAGACTCTAATTTTGCCACCAGTTTACAATTAGCATGCATTTCTCATGCATGAGTTGACCCAATTACATAACAAATTTTGCCTTTGGGGATTTCTCTTGACTGCTTGTCTTCTGCCCACCATACAACTCAATTTCACACTGTCAGCAGCCTGCACACGGCCACAGTCAGTCTCTGTCAGAATGATTTATTTAAATTACAAACAGAGACCAGATCCCTAGATAGTGTCCCTACCCTCCTGATCACCCTTACACTCAACCTAACTTGGAATCAAATCTTTTAGTAGTCCATAGATACTGCTATTCAATTATTAGGTCAAGCTTACCTCCAATAATCTAATATTTTAAAGCTGACTCAGAGTCTCTGGGAATGTAGTCAGCGGTATCTACTTGAGCTTACTAATGGGCATATAATTTATTTTGCATTCTAAGAAGTCGATGAGAAATTATGTAGCCACATCAACAAAACTAAAAATAATTACATTTCAATATTAAATTACAGAGAGACTCTTTTTTCTATAGTGTTTTTTCCTTTTTTTAAATAAAAAAGGGGGGCTTTGATTTTAGCTTTTCTTGTCAAGCAAGTAAGAGCTTCTTAGGAATGGGTATGTGAAACTGAAAATGGTAGTAAAGAAGGTATTTTGCAAACAGGATAACTAAAATTATAGATACTGACAGGGTAAGGGGAAGAATATAGAGCAGGTGAAAATACTTTTGTCTGTGCTGTCTGTGATCTAAGAAAAGGGTGTTCCAAAGATTTCCACTGACGCTAACACACACGGGCACACCCACACACATACGCAGAGTGCATAAATTCTTTCCCCTGTGATTCAAGGACAGGAACAAATCCTGACAAATCATATAATGGTGCACTTACTATTTCAGTCAGTCTGTATAACACAAGATTTTGTCATCTGGGTTTTTCTTTTCCTTCCTCTTCATATAATATTTCTCCAACACCTGAAATAGATCAGAAAATATGCCTCTAGGTTTTATCTACAGCACAAAGATTGCAAAAGTCTCTCAGAGATGGACTTTACCATTTCATTTCACAATTTACCCACAGACTGTCTCAGCTAATTGAAAGTGCAGCTTATATTAGTGTGTAAGCAGGCAGAATGAAACACATAAATAATCTTCTCAAGGATGGATGAGTGATTCTGCCTTGCTCTCCTGCTGCTGGTTCCCTGAATGCACTACTTATAAACTTGAAGTTGGCAACTGCCTAAATAAGAAGCAGCCTTTACAGGCTAAAGCTGTAAAGAAAACGGGGGGGGGGGGGAGTGCTAGTCTCTTTTTTAAACAAAACTTTATTAGTAACAGTTTTCAAATATGTTTACCAAAAAAAAAAGTTTTTTTTTTTTTTATATCCAAAAGCACAGGGATTCCTCAATTCTTGTGTGTACACTTAAGAAAATTTTCTTAAAATGTCACTAAGTAAAGAAAACATGAAGATGTACTAGGACATTTCTGCCATTTCTAAATTTATGTCCCAGAATTGGGTAGGGGGAGCAGACAATTAGACCTCCTCTGGAATTGCACGGAAAAAAATTTTACTTGGAAATCAGTTCTGTTTCTTTCTAACCATTCAGTAAATTCTGAAATCCAGCCCCTTTTCTTATTCTTTCTGCAGCTCTACTAAGTGAGTAATATAGCAGAAGGACTTCAAATTGCGGCATCTGATGATAAATCTCTCAGGTTTGATATCGTCAAAAGAAGGAAGTCAAGACTAAACCCATTCTCACCCTTTCATTACATACAATTTCAAATTTACAGCTGTATTTTACCCAACAGCTCAGTAACATGCAGACTGAGTGGACATTTCCAAGTGATTTCAAATGAATATGAGAGTGTCTGAAAAAATTTCACAGAACTGACACAGACACAAGCAATCAAAAATGTCCATCCATCCATAACATATTACCCAAAACACCCAGAAACTGTCATTAAATCCACTGTTTTATATCTTTATATTTTCTTTAGTCCAAAGGGGAGTAAAGGCAGTCTAGAAAGATCCAGATGATATTCAAAGATAAAAATAAAGAAAAAAATAAGAAAATGAAACAAATGAAAAAAAGGTTGTGAAGACCCTGACTTAGTTAATCTACCTACATCAATCTGTACTAAACTTGGAGCTCAAATCTTATAGCCCTCATCATTTTCAGGATGAGTCCACTTCGCCCCAGCATCTCCAGCTGGAAGATTCTGGTGTCTGTCCAGACTGAACATTTTCTCACTTACTTCCTCTCAAAACAGACACAATCCAGGACACTGCCAAAAATATCTGTCTGGATTTGGCCAATATATTTCAGTGTTTGGGTTTATCTGAAAATAATGTGGAAAAATGAACTAGCCAAAGTACCTCCTTGCAGATTAATCCAAGTTTCTTATAGAAAAAAAAAAAAAAGCATTGAGTAATATGGAAAACCCCGTGAGGTAACGGAAAAAGTTCATAAAGTTGCAGCCTTATAAATGAATAATAAATTCACTAGACCTCAGAATATTTTACAGCTTCCTTTCTTCAAGAGTAAATCCCTAACGGTAATGTTATGAAATTTGTATTTGTTACTGCTATACAAACATTAGTATGCCTCACCCTGGCTAAAAGAACAATTTGCAAGACTGCTATGGTTGCTAACATCAAGACAATTGCCCCCGCCCCAAATCAATGTTATCTAAATTATATGCTTCTAAAAATCAGCATTGTCTAAATTATAGGCTTAGTAATAGAGATTTTTAAATGTAGATTTATACATACCTGTGTTACAAGAGGGATTTTTTTTGCATAATTAATGATGGATCTGCAAACAGCCTCTGGTATTGATTGTATAAAATGTATATTCCTGCTAATGATAAAGGTTGGTGAAATGATCAGTTCTTTCTTTATTGAATATGAATATTGACTTAATTTGAATATAAATTAAAAGGCTTACCTCTGAATCCACTGCAATCCTTATGTTAGCTATCACGTAGATGTCTTAGGTAGTGATATTTAGTTCTTTTTGAAATAAATTTCTGTGATAGTTGAAGACTGATAAACAATTTTGTTTTGTGCAGCATTATTTTTATGTATTTTTTTAAAGTTTCCCCCCCCCAAAAAAAAAAAAAACAGGAAAGGAAATGCTACTGAACGTAACTGTCAGTAGAATATACCTCTAATTTATATTTTTTAGAGCAAAAATAGGTTTTTGATTTGAGGAAAGAATGGAGAGAAAGATGAGGGGAGAAATCTTCAGTATTCAAGATTGGGGGGTTGTCAAGATAGAGTCGAAAAACTTAGGAACAAAACCTCTGAATCCTTAAAATTCAACCCTTTCTCTTCAAAGGAAAAAAGTCTTTAAAATGTCCATTTACAGAGCAAAGAATACATAAACCTTAGAGAATGTGGGAAAACGAAGTGTTTACCTCTTCTCACTCCCTAAATGATTTTTAGATATCATTCTGTTTTTGGAACTTTTGACAAATAAACTTATTTCTCAATTTATATACTATGATTCTATCTGCAAATTGTCACTCTATATATGATGCTGGCCAAGTATTAGTGAGTTTAAAACCATCTGCTAATTAAACATTCCCTGGAAATTAAGGCTATATCACTTATAATATCTAGATATACAGTATGAATCCTGCATATTTGTGCATACTTTTATATCATAAACACAGTTGTTGATTTTCATTCATATTTCCTCTTGGATATCTAATATTGAACCAATTTTTTCTGCAAAAAAAATTCATTTTGAAAAATTTCATTTAATACTTTGGAAGAAACAATCACAGGCATGAATTTCAAAAATTAAGAATAGCTGTTTATCCACCTTTAATTAGTACTGAATTAATACTTGTTGGTAGCTAATAGGCTTTGAATTTCTGCTAGTCTCAATTTTCTTCTTCAAAAAAATATATTTCTGAACAGGACACAGTTTCTAAATCCAAAGGAACGTCATATATGTTTATTTCAAAAGTTTGATGTAATATGTCATTTCAACAAATATCTAAAGTATGAAATCTTATATATACATAATTAGCAAATGAGATACTTGACCTTATATATGTATTTTTTGTATGCTTATCCACAGCAAAATAAATAATTGTCAGGCTTTTGAATTTAACTATGAAAGTCCCATTTTGGGAAAAAATCAAAAGCTGAGAACCATTCGATAGGGAATAAGATGCTACATCACAATAACTTCTTTTAATAGCGATGACTGTATTTCTGAATACACCTTTAATTTATTTAATTAGACTGATTTATTTAGTAACTGTATTTAGTAAATCAATTTAATTATATAAATTAAAAGTGTATACAGAAATATAGTTATCGCTATTAAAGTGTTAGGCTCTAGATAACTGTGATAAAATCTAAGGGGAGGAATTTCACAAATGAACTTGGCATATTTTATGAGTACACTGAATACTGCTTGCACACCATATAGCAACGAGAACACTTCTAAGCCGCCTAATGTCACTCTCTCATCCAAACACACGAGTTAGGGCTATCGTATCACTGAGCAAACTGTCACCTACGTTACTGATTTGTTCCTGAGTCCTCTTCAGCCTCTGTAACTCAGGAGTGTCTGTGACGACGCTGAAGGCCCTTCCTTTGCTTTCTTCGAAATCTCTTTTGTACTTGACCTAAAAGGAGGGGCGGGGAGAGAAGAAAGACAGAAAGAAAAAGGAAAATAAACAGAGGAGTCACAAATCCCTCTCAGGATAGGTCTGGGCCAAAGAAGCTGCTAAAATTGGAGGCGATGCCTTCTAGACACAGCTCTATCAGCAAGCAGCACGGTGAGAGGCAGTGGGGCATAGCCAGACTACCTGGTTTGTATCCCAGCAACACCACCCACTGTGTGACCCAAGGCAACTTACTTAATCACTCTGTGCCTTGGGCTCTAATCCATAAAATAGCAGCGACAACAACTATATTTAAATAATGCAATTTAACAGACAGTAAAGATAGGACCAAATCTCCTAATAATTGTACCTGGACAATTGCAAGCAAGCAAGTGCTCTGTAATAGTTATTATTATTATCATTACCAATAGTTGCACTACTGCTAAAGAAAAAAAAGAAAAACGTGAGAAAAGAAAGCTTAATCTTCTGCTCCTGTGTCCATCCTGTCAGTAACAAAAGCAGCATCATGTTGAGCCTGGACTGTTCTATGGAGAAGGAAGACGTACAAAATCATCCACAGTTAGCCCCGTCCTTGCAAAGTTTTCATTCTATTTCATCAGGCAAAGCATGCAGACATGATTGTGCAATGCGGTAATTGCTACATGTCAAGTATGTAAATGCTTATGGAAATATTTATGAAATAGGCCACACCTAGAGATTAAAAGACTTCAAGCTCATGCCTTTGGCATAGTGTGTGCTGAGGTACCTAGATTTTTTTTCGGTATTTAAATTTACTTCTTTTCTAATTACAACCCAGTGAAGCTGAATTTTACAGTTTACTCCAGGGACCAGAATAGCTAATGCTTAATCTTACTAGAGCCCAATCTTCTATTATTAGCATAATGATAATAGCTGTCACGCCAGTTAAATATTCTGCTTGTTAATGACTGAGCTGGTTACCTCACTTTGACTCTTCCTATTTCTTTAAAGGCCTAAACAGCAAAAGAATATGGAAACGCAGTTTTGATAGCCCATTTTACATTCATAATTATCAGCTTCAAATTAAAACTTAAATAAATAATTAAAATTAGGGGTAGCTAATAAAAGTATGTTTCTGTAAGTGTAACTTTCAGTATAAATTTTTAAAGTTTCCTTAGCTGAGCATGGAGTAATTGTTGAGTCATGTCTGTATTTAAATCTTCAGTTTTCTCAGGCACTATTGTCCTTGAGGCTACTGCGAGATTTCTTTTTACCAGAAAAGCTTAAAAGAAAACAATCCCAGATGACAACAAATATACCGATCTAGATACTCTCATCACTTTAAGCTTAAAAATACCTAATTTTCTCCACATATTGTCATTTAAGTTTATAAAAGTACTAAAACCCTTACTTGAACTATTTCCATAAATTAAAGGTCAAATAAACGACGTTATTTTTCTTCCATAGAAAATGTTGAATGAGATTAAACTTCTAACCCTCAATCTCCCAGCATGTGTGAAGATACACACACCGGTGTATTCTCAGTGTTTTATGCCTAACCAAGCAGGGAAGCCATTTAGCTTTGCGTGAAATAAGCACTAGGGCGCAAAATAGTAATATAATAAGAAAGATGACAAGGTTATAATAGCAATGAGCATGAAAAGGTAGGAAGAAAAATCTATAAACCAAGTTCTAGCATCATTTACGCTGGTTCCAGAGGAGACACGATCACATATTTTTCTGTGATTAGTTTAATTTTAATGGCAATTTCTAAAGAAAAAAAAAAACTAAAAAGAAAAACCATGAAATCTCCAACTCATGGCTTTTGAGTAGATTACCATTTAACAGTCCTTTCCACATTCATAAGGGATATGGCAACATTTCAGTAAGACCTGAAGGAAGTGAGGGCTGTATGCAGAGCAGTGACATGCCAGAATTCTGGTTTAACAGGCTCTTCTTGGCCACTGTATTAACTCACTGGAGTGAGCAGGACAGAAGCAGGAGGCCAGTTAAGGGGCAGGCAATTTTGGTCTTTCTTTCCCAACCATCCACTATTAAAGAATCATCCAGGGATGACAGAAGGCAAAAAGAGTCCTTGGGCCCAGCCAGCCTCAGACCACAACCTCTCCCCCGGGTGAGCTGCACACTCTTGTTGGACTAGGGCAGGGAGGGCACAGGAGGAAGACTCAAGATGCCACTGTGAGTTCAGAAAAGAGAATGTGTTCTACGTGGAAAGTAATGCAGTCTTCATTCTCTACGGGCTTATCCCTTCAAAGCTCAATAAAGGCCCTTTGAAAATGCATTTTTAAAGTCAATATAAGAAACACACATGATAGGCCATTTGATTTGCCATATTCTTCATAAGTAACTTAAAAATGCATTTTAAATATTGAGTTCTACCTGATACTGACAATCCTTATGTGTATGTATATGCATGTGTACACACACACACACTTAAATATTGATCTTCCTGTACTACAGATTAGAACCTTAAAGCAAGAATCAAAAGTCTGGAATTCAAGCCTTAAATCTGTTCTCTGATCTTGGTTTGTTCAATGTCTCTAACACTCCTGATCCTCAACTATAAAATGGAAAAAGAAAAAAAAAAAAAAGCAACATGCTACACAATGTTTAGAGGGTTAACAGAAATGTCATGTGAAAACATCAAGCAAAGACACGCCCTAATTAGGTCCTTAGCAAATACTAGTTTCCTCCTCTTACTACATTTCAAAAATGACCTTCCTTGCTTAGGTATGATCATTTCTGCCAAAGGGTGCGTGTTCAGTGATATTTTCTGTTTGGAGCCATCAGCAAGTGACATTCAGAAGTTCAAACAAAGAGAGAGGCTGAAAACCAGGGTGCTTCTGGCCCGGTGGAAGAAAAAGTTTCACTGTGATAGAAAAGGAAGTCTTTTAAAAAGCAAAATAGTGAGCAGAGTTGCAAACTGAATTATTTGCTAATCTTGAGATATAACTTATCTGCCCCAAATGCTGCAAATGCCACAATTATTACTATTATAACAATATCAATAAATGTAGAAAATGAAGAAGAAGACCATTCTTAGAGAGAAAGCCATTTCTTATGAAAGAAGCTGAGTGGAACCAGAGACTGGTAAATTGTTGAATGATAAATTAAAAGAAATTAAATAAGTTTGAGCAGTAAGATGGATATAGCTCAGCATCTCCAGCACTAACTATGCTCTTCTCCAAAAAAACCCTTGACCAACATGTTGAGACCAACATGTTCATAATAACATTGTTTACATTATCAAAAAAAACTGGAAACAACCTAGATATCCATCTACAGGAGAATGAACAAATTATTGTATCTTCCCACAGCAGGATAATAGCCAAGTGTGAAAATGCACTTTAGCTCCGTGGATCCATATGGATGCATCTCAAAAACATTTGGATGAAGGGCGAAAAAACCCAAGGCATATATATAAACATGGTAAATAAATGGGGGTAAAGGGACTTGATAACATGACATCCATGGGAGTTGTGAGGTCTGCTCATGGAAGGAGAGCTCAAGTTCAAGTTCATAAGTTGGAGGGTAGATTCACACTTAAAACTTTTATGTACTTTCCGTATATTATTTTGTATTGATCAAATATTTTACAATCATTTTCAAGGAAAGCAGGGACAGAGTTTTAAAATACCAGATGGGTAAGCTGAAGTACTAAAATGTTAAACCAAAGTCATGAGCAGAATAGAAAAAGAAGATGAAAACCAGGAATTCTGTTGGTATTTTCAGTTGGCTAAAGACAAGACTTGCATTTTCCATAAATGATAAGTGAGAGAGCCAGTGGACATCCCTGTGCGGAAAGTTAAATTAGTCTAACGCTAAGTGTCTTCATTTTACTGAAGCTGTTTGACTATATTGGCAAACGCTGAATCAAAGCAAAAAGGTAGGAAAAGTAGAAATGGAGAGAAGGTGAGAGGATGTTCCAAACCGGATCCCAAATGAGAAATAATTAGCAATAGCAGCCGATCGAGGCAGACCAGACAGGAAAGAAGATTCCAGGGCCAGATGAGTCAACAAATGGAGAACATCATTTAGCCTTGTCAGGATGTGCTTAACGAAAGCCTAAAATTTACAAACGTATTTATTACCAATTCATGTTATTCTCCTCTTTATCCCACACATTTAAAAGTATTCAGCCAATACAATGAGATTAACGACCAATTTTATTATCTTTCATGACATGATGGCAATGACTAATGTTATTATCTTTCATGACATGATGGATGTTTTACGTTTATTCAAGGGGAGATTGTGAGGGTCGCATCAGTCTGACCTGCAAAATTTAGCACTCTGTTATGGACTATCTTGCATAGTTCAGAAGATTTTAAAGTACTGGAGAATGCAGACCATATGCTTCTTTCCATCCATCGTGTTTTACTTGGTGCTAAGTAAATATTAAAAGCTTTATAGCTATTTTGTAATTGAATACCATCCAGTTTTGTATTTTTTTTAATGTCTAAAATGCAAAAATTGGCTGATGTCACAACGCTAGATGGGAATTAAACCACCACAAAGGAGCATCTGATTAAGGGCTTTTTTTTAAAGGTGAAGTTAATTTTAACGCATGTTAAGTCAAATGACTCAAAAAAGCAAATTCGCTTTTTATAAATTAATGTCAAAATTTGTAAGTGTATGGTTAATTAAAGAAAATTAAATTTTTAATTACCTTTTTTAACATAATTTCAAAGCATTAAAATAATTTTCATAGATTTCTAAACCTTAAATTAGCCTTTCACTGCATTCGCAGGGGTACTTACTGATATTTACAGATTTGTCAGTTTTCTCTGTATATTCACAATCCAATTTTATCAGATTTGGACTGCCTTTACTTTTAGCTGAATTGTTTTCAGTTAAAAAACACTAACATCTCAATTTTGTTTGAAACGAATACCCTGAATACATAATAAAACATATCTTAATTAATTTCTCCATAAGCTAATTAAATATCACCCCTAAGACTTACTTAAATGTAGCGTAGATGTTAACGGTGCAGGCTCAGAATCTGACAAATTTAGTTCTCACTTCATCTCTTATTAGCTGTGTGGTCTCAGGCACGTTACTGACTTAATCTTTCTGAGCCTCAGTTTCTTTGTGTACAAAATAAGCATAACCGTACTACCACTTAGATAGCACTTCTGTGAGAATTAAATGAGATGACAATAATAATGCTTGACACCTATTAACTGTCTACTATGTCCCTGGCACTGCACTGTGAACATCTAGAGAATATATCCCACCATAGGAGCCAGCACTGTGCCCCCTACCTTGGCAGTTAAAGTCTTCTGGATTAAAAGAATATAAATAAATGAAATAGAAAATAAAATATATTTTGCCTGCATTATTTTTACCCAAATCCTAGTAGGCATGCATTTCAAAGCCCATTTTACTGATGAAGGAAGGGAGTTTGAGGTGGTGACAGAGCAGATAGGGAACAGAAGTCTCTCTCTGCCATGTCCCCAGAGATTATATTTCAATTTACCTGACGATGAAAAAAAAGCCAAAATGAAAAATACCAAGATGAACACAAATAAGATATAAATAATTCTTGTAAAAAGAGAGACAAGTGAGACCAACCAAATATTTCTAAGTAGAGGGTTCCAGACCTACATAATTGGAATCATAATATCACAAAAGGGACAAAAATTATCACCCACGAAAAAGTTTAACACAGCTCACACTTTTCATTCAAACTGTGTTCTCGGGTGTTTCTTTTGAACAAAATGATTGTTTAAATAATAAGGATCAGGCTGGAGAGGAGAAGGCCATTGACAAATTGTAGTATTGGTGGAAATATTGATTCAAAGCAAAAAATCTTATCTACATGGTAAAAGAAAATGGGGGCTGAAACTGCATACAAATATTGCATGTTTTCACTAAGAATTTCACAATAGAAAAAATGTAACGAATGCACCAAATTCTGTCTATGAGTTATAAATTACTCTGGGGAGTAAATTAAGTATCTGGTGATGATGATTAACTTCTTCAGGGAACTAAAGTCTCATCCAATCAGGTATTACAGAGGCAAAAAAAAAATTTAATATTCTAATACCTGCTGTAGTCCTGAAGAATAATTGACTCGTAGAGCCTAACTATTGCTGATTTATGTGGCGGTGTTACTTTTTAAATAACATTTAATAATTCACATGGTTTATGAATTTTGATTTCTGGACACGTGTTCTCTCAACTATTAATCCTTTAAAGAAAGCCAGCCTCATCCCATTACATGATTATGATTTTTAAATGTAAATTGCCTAATTCACACGCAGACTGGAATACACTGAAATTATTTTGAATCAGAAGATATCGTGCAAGGTTAAATTAAGGAGAAGATAATAAATTATGACAGGGAACATTCCTGTGTGCATAGTGTTAACTATAAAGTATTAAGAAATGAGTTCTTTTCAGTTAGAAAAAAAAAATTAGGGAATTAGTCATTTAGAAAAGAAAGCTACATCCAAATTTCAGTGAAGAAAAGAAATAAGGACAAAATCAAGAATCAAGCAAATGTAAACAAACAGCTGAACTAACACAAAACAGTCATCAAAGTGAAAATAACCTGTCCTTCATCTCAGAGAGTCACAGCCGATGAAGGTGACAGATGATTCTTTTCTTTTCTTACATATGCCTGCTCCCTAACAGATTGATAATGTCATTAAAATTGGTCCTAACGACCCCCCACACCTGTGATGGCATTATCCATCAGGCGACACCGACTGTTTTTCTATAAGAAAACATGCTTCTTCCACTTTACAAAACTAAAAAAAAAAAAAAAGGAAAATAAAAGCTGTAATACAGGGGGAAAAATGCAAAAAAATAAATCAAAATGCATTATACTTAATATACACAAAAATGACACTGAAATTAGCTTCCATGATCGATGGCTTTCACCACACAGAAAGACTCATGGATTTCAGCCAAGGCATTTTAATAATTAAAAAAAGAAAAAGTAAAGATTAAATCCTTACCACAAAATGTTATTTAAAACATAAATCTCCTAGAAATTTCTACACGTTATTAACATATCTATGGTACAACTAGAAACTTATCCTAATTCTGGTCTTCCACAGGGAAGAAACTACTAAGAAATAAATATGTTGGAAGTGTTGAAGACTAAAGTGAAGAATTATGGCTTCTCAGGCTTCTTAGTTAACACTGAGAGCTTCGCGTTGATTGCAGGTGTCAGTTTTGAGAAATGCTGGCCCGCTGCCTCCCTGCCATGTATTAGCAGCTTTGACTTATTAAAGAGCTACGAGACATCAGACGTTACACTGCGCCTTTGACAGACTAACTCGCTTTATCTTCAAAACTACTCTGTAACGGAGATATCCATTTTACCATTTTTTTACATATGAGAAATATAGTGGAAACCTATTGTTTGGCCTACCCAAAACCTCCTTCCTTCCGGAAAGATTCCCACGCCTCACTCCCTCCATTTCGGTTTTCTCGAGAGGTGCCATTTTCCTACAGGACCCCACTTCCTTCACCACCATGGACCAGCCCAAACTGAGTCAGTCATCTGACCTAAGATGCTCGGGGGACTTGGGAATTGGGACCCAAAGTGTAGAGTGAATCTCTCCCTCTGGGAACAAAACTCTAAGATTTAAAACTTGGGAACTATTGACAGTCAGGTCTGCCACCATCCGAATCCTGAGAGGCAGATGTATCTCACCTGCAACGAGAGAATCCTGACCTGGGGGCACTTGAGTCCTGATCCCCCCAGTTCCTGAAGCCCAAATAGGCACATTCCTGCCCTTGGATTTTTGTACTCTAATATCCTCCAAAAATTACCAATTTGTTCAAGTTGACGAGGGTTGGGTTCTTTGTCCTTTGCAGCCAAGAATCCTGATTAATACAGGAAACTGCAGCTTAGTGCTTAAGATGCAAGGCTAGCTAGCATCACCATCTTGTAGATGGTCGAGTCAAGATTCAAACCCAGATCTATCTTGAAAGAATCTGTTCTCTCTACTCTACCATGCTACAAGACAGTAATACAAACATTTTGCAAACTTCAGAGACCTTCACTTAGATAGAAATGTAATTTTAGTGAAAATATACCATTATTTCTTTTAAAAGATTAGATTTTATTTATTTATTTTTTTATTTTTTAGGCGAGGCAACACTTGGTTGACCTCACAGATTACAAGGATCTTGTCAGCTTACAATCTCTTATTATTTTTTTTTAACACCTACAGCACCTGGTCTTCCTAGGTGGTCTTCTATCCAAGTACTAACCAGGCACAAACCTAGCTTAGCTTCTGAAATCAGACAGGATCAGGCTCGTTTAGGGTAGCATGGCCGTAGACAAAGATTAGGTTTTAAATAATAGTGCAAACAAGATCTTGACTAATTTTTAAATTGTCTTACATGTTACATACATTAGCCAGTATTGGATATTTAAAGGTTATACACACTACCCATTGCATACTCAGTAGGTAGGTGTTCATCAAATGAGTGCATGAAAAACTAAAATAACTACTTTGAAATTAAATTTTAAAATGATTACCATCCTCAAGCACCAACTTAGAAAAGTCTGTAGATTATTCACTATTTTTCACTTTTAAATTAACTCTGATTTTCAACATGAAAAATTAGATACTAAATTATTTAAGAAATTCCCAAAGTTTAACTTACCATTATAATTAGAAAAACTACTGCATAAGCCTACACATCGATTAATATATTATCTTGGCTGCATTTCCATGAAGTTTCATGATTCAATGTAATTTCATGGTGCTACAGGAGCCATTACTACATTGTTTGTTCCCTGGCTGACCGATAAGTCTCCCCTCCTTTGATCCAAAGACACCGAAAGGGCCTAGTAAGTCCATTTCCCAAAAGAACAAAAGTTCTCTCTTTTCCCTCCAGAATAAACCTCTCAAGGAGCAATCGTATTTCTTCTTCGCAATGTAAAAATAAAGAAGAACTGGCTTTTATAGCTACTAAGAGAAAGAAGAAAATGTGACTCTAGAAGTAATAGAAGCAGGAGAGAGGAGTCGGGCTGGGTTGACATGGAGAAGCGTTTTCATGTCTCTTAATAATCTGATCTTTGGGATGCTGTCCGCCTGAGCGCATGAACGTCTCGCTGGTACATTTCACAGTGCATGAGAGCACAGCCATTTGAGAAACAGAAATCCATCGGCCTTGCCAACGAGCCAGGTGGTTGCGGCGTTTGGAAAGCATCTGGTCTAAGTTTTCTCTTTGTCAGCAGCAACAGTGCTTTGGTAGCGAGAGCTAGTCTAGAGATCGCGTACGTTTTGTGGCTTTAAATAAACTCAAACCAAAGTACCCTGAATATAAATTCATTATTTCTTTGAATTGTGTTGACAGAGTATGAGACCCCTGTCAAGATGGGACACTCTGAACACCTGCATTCATCTCGTGGGGTCACAAAACTAAGAGAGAAAATACCAGCAGTTATGTCTACAGCTCCGGTAGCATCTCTTGGTGATATTAACCTTTAATGGGGTAACTCCTACCCAACCTACCACTTGCAAAATGGGGAATTTTCTGCTGAGGCAGATGCCAAAGCAAAGTTATATATTCAATGCGGGCTGTGACGAGATTTAGATATTGGGAAAGCTCAGAGGTACTGCTATTCGATCAATCAACCCATCAAAAAACAGAAGGGCTCTAAGGAACTTAAACCTAGTAATCCTAGGCTCGACTGACTCCTCATGCAGCAGACAATAGGACAAGCCAATGCTCGATACTCATCAGATCACTGCTGGACTGCAGGACACACGGAGACAAGCCCATGCAAAGCACTGGGCCCTCACTTCCAGCTAAAGGAAGAAGCATAACTTACTAAAAATACCAGAGTCTCTGTAATACACCTCTATGAACTGACACTGGCATTCATGAACCTTGTTTTCTAAGACCTTAATCTCAGATTCGGTCAAAGATAAAGTTTCCACATCAGACGTTTTTATCAGAACACCCAAAGTCAAATCTCCGTGAATGCCAGCATCTACCCTCCAAAGGCAGGCCTCTGCGTCATTTCCCTGTAAATAGAAGCCAGAAGTCACCAAGTCACATTCACTTAAGGAGGAACAAATCAAAGAGGTTAGGGTATTGACCTAAAGTTAAAAGAGAAAGAGAGGCTATACGAGATTTTACTTACTCCTATCAGCAGGTCATCCTTGCTCACCCGACCCCCTCCTTTGCACTGATGTTTGACTTGTCAAAATTGCTTTGCTGCACCTACACCTGACATCTAAATCATCTGACAGGCACATAACCTTATCAAATTTCTAGTTATAGTACAAATAGAGGTAACAAACCATAGCCAATGAAACCGATAACAGCTCACCACAGAGCGCCGCAAGGCTGTGACTGCAGAAAGGAGAGGAGAGAGCCAACACAGGCACCCTGGCCCAGAAGCCCCTGAAAGGAGGAGCCTGAGACACATGAAGGCTAATGCCACCAAATACAAATGCCGCTCCAATTGCTGTGGCTGAGACTGTAGCAACCAAAAGGCCCCTCGCTGCGGGGTGGAATACCTTGTGCAATCAGTGGTGCTCGGACCTGCATTTAAACTTCAAACGCAAGTGGAACAAAAGCATCAGGACGCCACCTTTGAAAGTTCCCCCCAGCCACTGTTTGCCCTGATACTTTAAGGCAGGTTATAAGGCAATGCAATGCAAGGAATAATAGTTACTCCCCTGGTTTTATCTGGAACTCAAGCCAGATCTCCCTCCTCATCTCTACCACTTGCTCGAGAACAAACAGGGAAAGTAGTATTTGCACAAAGAGAATCGAATAATACATCGCATTAAAAATTAATCTTGAATCGCTGTATGAAACATATATCCTTTTAACTTTCTTGTCTTAATTTAAGTGATCTGGGCTCCCAACACTTCGGGAAACACTGCAAAAGAAATCAAGGAACTAAATGTGAAAAATATATGTAATCAACGAAGCAATCCCCTGGTTCAAGGACAGACTGAAAAAATAGATTTAAATTCACCCAATCATAAATTTTCCAGCTTCCTAAACACTCCCCTGGTTTGAGACCTTTTAATCCCAGTCCCAGGAAAGGCTCATCCAGGATTAAATACTCCAACCAGAGCACAAAATCCTTTTACTTTTCTAGATGAAGAACATACAGGTAATTAGTATAAGATGATGATCTGTGAGTCAGCCATACTCATGCCATTGCTACGTAAAATTAACCAATTCATTTCTAGATTTCTAATTTCCTCTCGCTCCTTTTCCTCCATCTCAGCCCACCTAACTCCCAGCTATAAATGGTAACAATTTTCTTTCCTCTGTATCTCAAATCCAATCCTCTTTTCTCCATCCCCTTCACTAATACCGTGTTCCAGCCACCACCACTCACTCGGACAACTGTAGTCCCTTCATACCAATCCCTCTGTCTGTCATCTCGCCTCTGCAATCTGCATCCACAGTGAGCTTTCAGATGGCAAACCTGGGAACCTCACTCCTTCGTTTAAAACTCATCAGTGCATCTTCGCTGTCCTTGGGTAAAATCTGGCCACCAAAGCTTTGTGATCGAACCCTTGGGTGTCTCTGTGATCACATCCCTCCCAGTCTCCATCCTGTACTCATGTTCCCCAAACCTCTGCAAACTGCCATCGGGGGCCACTAAAATAATGGGAGCCTCTCATAGCTCAAGGCCGGTGCGACGGCACAGCCAACACCACCTGGATTCTAGCAAAGGCATTGACAGAGGTTTATCAGGGTGATCGCTGCCCTGGCACCTGGCTCTTCTTGCTGCTTTTATTAGCAATAGAGTCATTTTCTATATAAGTATCAATACTTTTTTGGCTCATCTTATACACTGAGCATATTGTAAATTTATTAGTTATCCCTTCTAACAGGCAAGAATTTAATATTTTCCCAAGTCTCATCACAGCTATGCTCAAAACATTCCATGAAAGTCTCAGAGTCACCACCTATTTAGACACAGCTCCCTCGTTAAACTGCAGTGGGTACCCCCCACTTTACCATACAAGTGCTTGATTTTTCTCACTGTCTTGCTACACTGGTACAAGCACAAACCTCATGGGTTGGAGCTTCAAGAGTTAGACAGACAACACATAACATTCAAAAATAGACATACTGCGGGGAAAAAAGCAATACTTACATCAGACAAAATAGACTTTAAAACAAAGGCTGTGACAATAGAAAAAAGGAGCCAGCAATTTTACATCTGAATATTTATCCAAAAAAAACTCAAAAGACTAATTTGGAAAGATATATGCACCCTATTTTCACTGCAGCATTATTTACAATAGCCAACATATGGAAGCAAATAAGTGTTGATTAATAGGCAAATGGATAAAGAAGTGGTACATATATACAATGGAATATTATTCGGCCATAAAAAAAGAATGAAATCTCGCCATTTGTGACAACATGGATGGACCTGGGGGGTACTATGCTAAGTGAAATAAGTCAGAGAAAGACAAATACGGTATGACCTCACTTATATGTAAAATCTAAAAAACAAAAAACAAAATAAACAAACAGAAAAAATTCATAGATAGAGAGAACAAACTGTTAGTTGCCAGCTGGACGGGGAGTTGGGAGATAGGTAAAAAGGGGGAAGGGATTAAGAAGTACAAGTTGGCAGTTACAAAATAGTCTCAGGAATGTGAAGTACAGCATAGGGAATATAGTCAATAATATTGTAATAACTATATATGGTGCCAGGTGGGTATAAGACTTATCAGGGGCATCATTTCATAAGTTATATAATATTGTATGTCAAATGTAATCAAAAACTTAAAAATTATTTTTTAAAAATTAAAAATAAAATAAATAAAAATAGTCATATTGGTTCAAAGATAAGTCTTGCTAACGGACCAGTTGGCCAAAAGCAACTTGAAATACTAATATAGTCAAAAAAAAAAAAAAAAAAAGCATTCTAATGTTAGCTTCACAAACACAGGAAGATAGTTTCTCTCACTCCCTTCCTGGTATTATGAAATAAAAGATTCTATTGCATTTCACAATAAATGCAAAATTACAAAATGCAAAAAAGGTGGAAAACACAAACTACCATCTATATTAAGATTAGCATCTGTCACTCTGACTACCCAGCACCCACCACCCTTTCCTCTGATCTAACACCCTTTGAAAACTCAGCCCTGCCCAACACTTTCCAAAGATGGGTAACGGGACAGAGAACTGGCCAGACAGGATGCTGCATCCCCTCATCTCTGCGATTCGTTCAGCCACGAACACAATGTCCAATCAAGCCAGAAAGAAAGGGTGGCATCACTGGTGGAAGGGAGCCTCCCTTTCACTGGACTGGCACCTTCCAGGATGCAGGCTGAAGGTGTGGCCGGCATCTTGCAGCCTTGAGAGGTAAACCAGCCTGAAAATGGAGTTCCGGCAGAAGACACAGAATTGAGAGACGAAGAGAAGCTGGGCCTTGAACACAACATCTTGGCGCCTACAGGCAGCCCCGCTCTAAAGCCAGTTTCACCCCTGGGCGCCAGATAGGGCAGAGTTTTCTGGCATTTACACCAAAAAGAGTCCTAATTGATATGCTCAAATACATTTTGTTAGCATGTAAAATATTTAAATGGGTTTTAGAGCCTTCCAGATTACTTTCCTCT
Source organism: Macroglossus sobrinus (assembly GCA_004027375.1). NCBI lineage: Eukaryota > Metazoa > Chordata > Mammalia > Chiroptera > Pteropodidae > Macroglossus > Macroglossus sobrinus. The sequence continues at coordinate 101,122 of PVKZ01002380.1, forward strand.
CAGGATCCTGCCTTTCATCTGTGGAGCCAAGAGTTAACACAGCTGTGTGTGATCAAGGCTCAATTACACAAACTAACAGAGAGTGGTTCAGATAATCCTAAACCGCAGATACTTGAAAATCATTTGCATATGGTGTAGGAATCTGTCATGTAAGAAAAAAAATTATAAAATACGGTTTGAACATTTTTTAACAACTCTTCAGATCTGAGTCCCTTCCCCAACACAACAATTAAAGCTTGAACAAGAATCCCCATTTCCAGAATTGTCTGGGATGTCACTGTTTGAACTGCTGGTGATAAAACCACACTTAATTATCAGAGTAAACAATAATAAAACTAACATGTTAGTTAAAACAATTTTCAGAAGGGGATAATTCCACAAAATAGTTGAAAACAAGATAACTGTGACTCGGCTGTGTACACTCACTATTTCTGCTAAAAGGTGTTTTTTCCAATACGCAAAATTTCTAAAAACCTCAGAATTGGAAGTGGCACACATCCCATTTATACCCTTCCGAATACTTTTTAAAACTTAACACAGTAGGTATTCAAAAGTGCTTCCTCACTATCTTTCTTTTTTTTTTTTCTAGCCATTTTCATACTTTATTTTTCAATTATAGTTTAGAAATGCCCATATGAAGACACGGTAACTAGTTATATCAGGACAATCATGTCTTAAGTAAGAATGCCAGTTTTATATGGATTTGGGCAGATATGGATCACAATTACAACTCAGAACATTCACATTTACCTATAACCTAATTTTCATTTTAAAAAAAATGAAGAAAATGCCAAGGCCAGAAGCTGATAACCTGGGTGGATAGACGCCCCACTCCCTGGGAACGGGGTGGGGGTGGGTGCGTCATGCTGGTGAAAAACCCTGGATTCTAAACTTGGAGGTGCACCTAACACACTATGTGACCTTAGCAGGTTTCCCGAGAATCATGTTCCTTCACTTGTAAGGTGAGAAAATGAAACTAAATGATCTCTGTAGGTCTCATGAATGTTAAACATTTATGATGCATTCTACAAAATTATCTAGAGTCTAGAGAATTAACCATGAAAGACAGTGAGAACAATTACCCTGAGACGGCTTACAATAATCACCAAATAAAAATACAATGAGCACACTTCTATTCTAATGCAAAAGTGTGCGCTAAACTTTAACTGTGATTTAATTTTGATGCATTTTAGAATTATTTTGAAAACTCATCAGTGAAGTTAAGGGAGTTTTCTGATTAACTGTTGGCTAACCATAACACTGAACTTGGAACAAACCTCTCCTTCCTTAATCATTCCAGTTCTCTATAGCAATAAATATACAAGGTATTCTTAAAATGTAAAGACTTCGAAGAATTCACGGCATCCAGTGACAACTAGCAGAGTCTAATGCTTACAGGGCAGAGAGAAATTATGGTAACTGGCATATCCAGGGACAGAAACCAACCTCGGCCTCATTCATAAATTGGCTGGGACAACTGGCAGCTCAGCCACATATGCACTGATGACACATATGTACTTACCTCTGCTATGAAAGGCTCCAGAAAAATGCTACACACGCACAGCAAGGAAAAAAATGCCTTGCCATATTAGATGCTAAGAAATACTGGTTTCTGATGGTTGACTATAAGTTAGACTTTGGTTAATCAAGTTCCATTTTCAATGCCTCGGGGAGCTGGTATGTAAAATTCCCTTACAGTAATTACTTTCTTAAGCAGAAAGTAATTTACTCTAATTTATCTATTTTGCAAATCCATGCCGTTTATCAAAGGGTAAAAATATTAAATGGCTCACTCAATAATTAATTTTTAACCAAAACCTATAAAGAGGGAAAAAAGCACTTTCTAATATTAAAGTTTTCCATGCATACATTCAAAAATCCAACAAAAAGTTTAAAGAAAACTCTATAAACTTGTACAAAAAGTAAAGATCATATTAAAAACAGGTACACAAAGAACACATAGTAAAAAATCTACTATCAAATTTGTCTAAGATACATTTCCACCAGCATTTTAAATCAAACTACCATGTTATCATGATGTTATTCCAACTTAATAACAAAATTATTTGTTTCCAAGCTATCTGAACAATGTAGCTGTCAGTTTATTTGACAGGGTCCAAGGTACAAAACTAAATAATCTAATAGACTGGAATGTTGTTTATGTTTTTCATACAGAACAAAATAAAATATTGAACTAAAACTATTACTCCTAGAGAGAAGGCTAAACTGCTAAAAATTTTCAACCTGACACAAGAAGAACAGCTTTGGTTCATCAGGTTTCGAAAATGAGAAGTATTTACCCTATTAAACTTTAAGTGCAACTTTTTTAAGCTAGAAAAAAGAATTGGGGATATTCTGCAAGTCGGGGTCACTCCCTTTATCTGGGGTTCATCAGCTCCCATGCATTAATGAGCACTTGTCCACTGCGGCCCTGCCTTCTTGGTTTCATGCTCTAAAGAAAACGTCCCACATTTCTATAAAGCCCACAAGCTTCCCTGGATCCTGGCAAATCCACTCCCATGGGTAAGGTAATCAAGGATTCAGAAAGGTGCTTTCATCCACAAAAGAAGTCGTGTTCAAAAATATATATTTTTTAAAATCAGGCTCTGTGACATTCTAATAAGATTGTCCCCACATAAAATACCGGAACATGGATTGACTTTATTACCATGAAATCTCAATCTAAGCTGCTAGTTACATATCAGACAAACCTCCGCCAAATTTCTTCCTGAATCCTCCTACTCACTTCAGTCCGAAACAGCCATAGTGGTAAAAATAAAACTCTTCTGTACTATTTGGGGTGGGGATGGGGTGAAACACCACTCAAATACATTCCACAATGATAAATACTCATCTATGCTAAAACTAACAATATTCAGGGTTGAAAGCAGTGCTAAATAGAAAGATATATGTGAGCTATGATTAAAATTATGTGTTTTTTTTTTTTTAAAAAAAAAGCATGCATCCATATATAAAAGACCTGGAGGAGACTAAAAATGTTGATGTATTAAGATTCTTAGAAAATGGGCCTCTGGGTGATTTCAGATGTTGATCTCCATTAATGCTATTATAAACTAATTTGTGCAATAAATTAAAGGTGTAAACACACATCTCTTGAGATTACAGGTTTTGGTACATTCTGGAGTCAGCGACTTTACAAGCATGCAGACGAGACCCTGCTGCTCAGGAGGAAAATGGACAACATCAGAACACGCAAAGTGAGAAATGGGAAATACACATCATAAGCAATCATTCATCGTAATTCACTGACCTTCTGCAAATGTCTACCATACATGTCACTGTGTATATGTGCTTTTTCTGAATGAGTAAAACATTACCATATAATAACATATACCACATGTAATTCATGCAAAGCAATCCACGTCTATATAATTCATATAATAATAATTATATATATGCTGTAATAAAAAAAGCAAACACAGATTTTAAAATAGGGCCAACAATAACAGAAATATCACACATCCCACCGTCCTAAGCAAAATAATTAAGGTGAATGTAATTCAATAACTATTCTCTTTCTTTCAGAATCTCTAAAGTACATTCGGATTAGATGCTAACAGAGGCAACTCTCTTGTTACAATCGGCCCTGCCAGTCACCTTCCCAAGTATCTTGGCACTGCAGTGTTTTTTTCACTAGCCTAAATGACAGCTTACAGAAGATTAGAGCAAATGATATCTAAAACCACTTTCAAAAATAAAATCTGTGGTTCTGTAGTTATCTTAATATATAAAAATACAGATACACACGCATAGGTGATTTACAAGTTCGTAAAGTAAAATAGCATCAGAATATAATGAATAAGTCAAAATTTCACAATTTTATTTTATATGTTTGAATAAATGACCTAGAACCCTGTTTTCTCTTGATTATTAATTTCTGCGTTATATTTTAACCAAAACTTACTCGAAACTTTAAAATGAAACAAATGAGAATGAAAAAATGAAACCATGCTTTTTTCCAAACACTGAAGGCAAGGAACAGGATAAGACATCCAAGCATCTTCATATTTACAAGAATTTCTTTTTATCTCATTCCACTACAGGAGTCCTACTTTAGCCAGCCCAAAGCATCATTACTTATTTTGAATTTAAAAATTAATTCCTGATCCTACATTCTTACGGTCTTGTTTGGATTATAAGCTGATTCCACAGCTACAAGTCAATCTACATTTTCTAAAGTGTTACACCATGTTGTTGAGACTGTATATACACAGGCTGGTTATTGGTGTAAGAAAATTCTTGCTTCCTCATATTAGCATCTACTTTTTTACTAAAACATTTATACATAGGGTTTATTTCAACCAAACTCTGGCTCTTTCCCATGGGTTCTTTTTCTCATGAAGTCCCTCAAGTGATGACACTATTTCCTCCCAGGCCCCAGGAAGCTTGGATGAGTGGCCCCGTCACTGCCCATTGCTGCTTCCAGGCCTTTCCTCTTCCCTCTTCTCCAGCAGCTTTGGGGTCCATGCTGGAGATGACACACCTGCTATTCCATGTTCGCAGTTATCACAGCAGTCACACCACCTCATTTAACTGCCCGCTCACTGCTTCCCCCTCTATGCCCACTCTGCCAACTTATTCCATTCTTAGCGACTTCAGTGTCACTCATGCAACACACCCAGCATGCCGGGTCCTCAGGTCTTAATCGTCTCTCCTCTGTCCTCCACTCAGCTGAGCCTCCCAGTGCCAAAGCCAGAGCCTCTCCATGCCTTCACTCGATCTGCGTATAACTTAGATTCTACGGTCCATCACTGGGATCACATCTCAGCAATTACCCCCAAATACCATCCCCCTTTCCCCCGCTGCTGTATTCTCCTAGCAAAGCCCAGCCCTGGTCAAACCCAGCTCCCTGCCTCCTCAGCATGACATCCCAAGGGCCCGATGTGGTAAAGAAAAACACGACCGTGCTCTCTGATCTCAGCTGAATTTATGATCATTTCGACTGGGCCGTCAGCCTTGGGTGGTGACCCCACAACCTGTCCCTTCCATCATGATCTCACTAGTCAGGAAAACTATTTTCACACCCTTCTGCCCCCTCAACATTGTATACCCACTCCTTCGGTCCCTTTCAGTGGACAACTTCACTTTTTATTTCACTGTGGGAAATGGAACTGCTCAGAAGGAAGTGGCACCATTTTGCCACCTTGAAACTTAACGGCCTTTCTGCATCTGTGCCCATGTGATTCTGCCTGCTCTCGGACACGGCAGGACCAACTACCCTGGCACTTAGATAAGGCCAACCCCTCGACTTACTGGGTCCTCTCCCCTCTTGCCCAGTAAAGGACTTCTCTCCAAAAATTAGTCCCTCTCCTCTCCAATCTCAAATTTTTCCTCTCTACTAGACTATTGCCATTAGCATGCAAACACTCTAGATCACCTAGGACTCTATTTTTCTGCTCCTCTTTATATCATCGATGCCTCAGATAGTTGTATAAATTCACAGCTCTTGCTTCTCTCCTCATACTCAGTCATGATCACATTCCAAGCAGGCTTTTGTCCCACCACACCACTGAAACTATCTTGGCAAAGCCACCCATTAAATTCCATGTTTCTAAATCTCAGTCACCAATCCCTAAGAAGCATTTTGATAGAGATGATTTAAACCTCACTGAATCACTTTCTTCACTTAGCACATCCCCAAAACCTTGAGAAATAACTTGCACACAGTAGGTACTCAATAAACCTTTGCTGAATGAATAAATTAACTAGTCCATTTAAATTTAAACTGCTCAGCTGTTTCACACTAAATATTCTCAATATGAGGTTACGATGAATGTTAAGGATATGATTGCTTTAAGAATTTTAGCTGCCAAAACATAGTTTATCATTTATTTAAATAATACATTTTCTAAAGTGTCACCTTTAATGCAAATAAATGAAAGATTTGTGATCTTGAGACGTATACACATAATAAGTTCTTGTTTCTCGAGATAGCCAAAATCTTCTCAAAACAATTATTGTCCCCAAATTACCTATTTCAAAAAGATTAATTTAATCAGACTTTTTTAAAAAAATAATTTCCAAAGACTTTCATTCAAAACATGTTTTACCTTAATTAAGCAGAAAACCCAAATAAATCAGATGATGTACCATCTTCATGGATAGAAAACTCAATAAATACGTCAATTCTTCAAATTGATATATGGGTTCAATCCAATTCCAATCAAAATCCCAATGGACTATCTTTTAGAATTTGACCATTCATAAGGAAGAACGAGGAACCAAAACAAGCCATACACTCCAGAAGTATGAGAAGAGGGACAGACGGGGCTGCTTGCCTTTCCACAGAGCAAGAATATTAAAAATCCACAGAGCATGCTGGCACAGGGACAGATGAACTGATCAGCAAAACAAAATGGAAGGCCCAGAAATAGGACCACACTTCTACAGACACTTGATGTATGATCATTGTGTCTGAGGGATTCACCGTCCGAGGTGAGTCACCTGACCAATGGACATTCCCGCACGCTTTCAGAGCAAGGGGTCCTTACTCAGAGGGCCTCAGGGAGTGGGGGATGGGCTGTGGAGGGAACTCAGGGAGTCAGGAAAAAGGCATCTTCATTTTTACTCACTTTTAACTGAAATTTAGCACTTAAACACCAATAATTAATGCAGTATTAGTGGAACCCATGACTTTATTAGTAAAAATCAGAGATATTTTCATATCACATTAGAATTGTTGCAGATATTCTGAAGTATCACTTATATTCAGTCTTACTTTAAAATTTTGCTACTTAGCACCTTAATAAAAGCTATATATTATTCTATTACATATTCTTTTTAATGTTTTGATAACTCCACTTTAATACAATCCATTTACTTGTGATCTATCATATTTTATGCAATTAAAACTATTTTTTTCAATAAAGAAGCCAATAAGCTTCCCCAAACTGCCAAAGAAGCCCAGAGCACTTAAAAAGTTAAAAGGAAAAAAAAACCTGCTTTGGGATGCAACAGTATGAACTGCTACACACTCAACGTCTGTGTCTACCCAAAATCCATACGCTGAAGCCTGCACCCCAGTGTGATGGTATTCGGAGGTCAGGGTTTCTGGAGGGCATGCGGGTGGAGCCCTCATAATGGGGTTCATGTTCTTATAAGAAGAGACTAGAGAGCAAGCTCTATCTCTCCACCATGTGAGGACACGGCAAGAAGACAGCCATCTGTGAACCCGGAAGTGGGAGCCCCCATTCCCCACCCTCAATCCCCCACCCCCATCCCCCATCCCCCACCCTCCAGTAGTGGATGTGCCAGCGCCTTGATCTTGGACTTCCCACCTTCAGAACTGTTAAGAAATAAATGTTTGTTGTTTAAGCCACCAAGTCTATGGTAATCTTAGAACAGCCTGGACTGACTAAGACATTTCAGAGTTCTAACATCATGTCGATGGAGAATTTATGCACGTTAAGTTAAAATTCCTCGCCAAATCCAGCTTAGCCAGCCCAGCAAAATGACAGTCTTCCTTTTCCACCCACTGTGTGACTCGCTCACTAATCTCTGGCCAGAGAGAATACCCTGCCACTTTCTACCGCATCAGTACATAATCCCTCTGATTCAGGTAACTCATCTACTCTCTGGGTTTTCTGAATAGCAATCCGACTGCTGCGTCCTCTCCAGATTCCGCTGGGCTCCTGCAAACAGCTCTCACGTCTCCTTCGCCCACCCCACTCCCTGCCCCACATCTGGGTGCTCCAAGCGTGCTGTCCATCAATTACACCCTGCTCCATACAACAAATTAGCATCCCTCACACAAACGCTCACATTTGACAGCTTCTCTCTACAGGGACACAGGGGCTATAATTTAACATCCAAGATGTGGTGTGGGATATTTCCTCACAGGTTCATTTAACAGTGTTTTCTGCAGCAAATGAAATGTTCTAACTTCAATCCCATTACTAAGTGGGGAATTGGGTCTCTGACTTAATGAAGAGTTTATACGGTAGATCTTAAAGGTAGATTTATATGACTTTCAAGCCCTAAAGGAAATCACACGATACTGTCAATTTGATGAAAAAGAAAAATGTTGAATTAAGTAGAATTGTATATAAACAGATGGTTCTAAAGTTTGAGAATTTAACTTAGTGTTATAAACACTGCCATATTGTGAAACTGATGAGGCAATTTAGTCAATTTGATTGTCATAAACTTTGAGTAAATGGAATCTAAATTAATAAGATTTTAATGTAAAAGAAAAATGTTTACTTGGTATTTGCTTTCTGGGGATATTTTAAAGAAAGTGCCAGTTGAAAAATACATGCCTATAAGGACAGAAGTTCTGCTGTTATTTTTTTAACTAAGGTTCATTTTTTAAAAAATGGATGAATTACCTTCACTTTCACTTTTTAGAAGTTATTATTCTAATTAATAGTAATTAAGGATAATTTTAAAATATATATTATGGATTTCTAGGGACATTTTTATGCTTTATGACAACCATCTTATTTTTTAAGTATATTTGGTATACAATTTTATATTCGTTATCTTAGTTTCAGGTGCACAATATAGTGATTTGACATTTTTATACCTTACAATGTGATCACCCCCTTCCCATTCTAGTAACCATCTGTCACCATGCACAATATCACTGACTATATTTCCTTCACCTTTCTCACCCATCCCCCGTCTTTTGAACCATCTTCCTAAGTTTTGGCGATTTTCCACCTTTTAAGTCTTGCTTCCCCAAGGTCAAAGCTATAAACTCACTTTTTTAGCCTCCTTTGCAGCTAGGATACAGGTATGTAAATGTAACGCCACCAATAAGAGGCACGCACAAGAGCCTTTAATTCAGAGGAGAACATGAGGAAGCAGAATAATATTTCTGAGAAGGGTGTGGACAAAGGTTCCTGGGCTTGGCGCAGCAGCGACGTTACTGGCAAAAGTTCTAGGGTCCAGCAGCGTGTTAGGGCAGGGACCTCCCATGGGCAGGTTTCAGAGAGGCCTTGCTGACAGTTACGGTGCGATCTGGGACCCCTGACCCTGGCGGCTTGGCCTCCAGACCTCTCTCTCCCACCTTCACCTTGAACCACCTTTCATAACCTCTATGAAATTCTTCTCCCTAAACTACAGTGAAGTTGACTACATGCACTAAAAACGCTTATACAGGATTTTTTAAAAGTCATTTAAATTTTCTTTTTAAAACAATCGAAAGGCCTACATAAAGTTTAAAAGTATCTAAAATCCCCCAAAAACATGATTAAGTAGGAGTGTCTAATCAAATTAATGTTTAAGAGGCTCTATTCATGCAACCTATGGTCGTGACATTTCGCCAGCAAATGACACCATATTGCACTGCAGCCCAGGGGTGTCACTCAGTTACAAATGACATTGACTTCCTGATAGGATGGGAACAGGGATCTGAATGTAACAGAAGCCTACACAACCAAACGAATTAAGGGCAGAAATTTTGGTTTTTTGTTGTTGTTGTATTTTTGGGGAATACACAACCATTAGCTATTTCCACAATTTCGGTGCATAAGGAGCTCTCCCAAAAGGCAGTGGCTTATCATTATAAGCATTTATTTTCTTTTTGTTCACAGGTTGGCAAGTCAGTTGTCGCAGTCTTCTTGGCTCCGGGTTTTGGGGTGGATTCGCTTCTGCTCCACGTGTCTCCACAGTCTCCTTAGGCCAGTAGCTACTCAGAATCTGTTCTTCCCATGGTGGATGGCAGAAGCATCAGCGACCAAAGCCACCCCACAGGAGCACATGTAAGATCTCTACTGGCATCCTGTCTGCTAAAAGTCCATTGACTGGCATGAGTCACAAGGCCACAGCTGACATCAGCGAGACAATACTGCCTCCTCCAAAGGAGGATCTTACAAAGCCACAGGGCAAAGGTGAGAGTGTACAATTCTAAAAGGGGAAGGTGAACAATGAGGAAAAACACTGCAGCTAATCACAGAAGGCATCCTCCACCCTACTCTAGGTCGTTGCCACCCTCATAAACTCTCTAAAGAGCAAAATACATTGGCTTATCATGGTTTCACAGGCGGCAGCCACATATCACCCACCCTTACCTTAGTCAGTGGTACCGCATATTATGTATAAAGATTGGACCAGCACATTGTCATATAAAACACTGCCCGCATAAACAACCAGAACCATCTCACAGCAAACACAATAAATATTGCATATCTCCAATTGCCAACCCTCAGAATGCAAAGTGGTTCTTCCCATCCAGTAATTTAAACTGTCTCTCAGTCTAGCCGGCTAAATCATGTTTTCTCACATTTTGAACTGTGCCGACCCAAATGAAATATACCTTGTCACTGAGTCATTTATTTGATGTCATACATAATTGCTCTCTTTAGTCCCTCCATGTGTAGTCAATTTATCAGACCAAATGTATTTGAACTTGAAACTGACTCCACATAAGAGAAGCTAAAGGCAAAGTAGCTAACCCATCTCCAGAGGGATCTTTCACTGAATTTAACCTACGGGATCCAAGAAGAGTAATTGCACCTACAACCCACATTAATCCAAGCCCCCAAAATCAGTGCAGTAATTGATAGATATGAAGATCTATCGAATGTAACTAACTCAATATCTTTTTGCCTTACAAATTCAGGCAAAGATAATTTGTTTCACTGGCCATAATCTAAGAAGCCAACCGTTACCCTGTTATACCAAGTTAACTGGTAAAAGTAATTAGTAGTGGGTGATACAGTTACAAACACCTCTCTAGTAGACAACAGCAGATACCCAGCTGGGGCTGGAGAAACTCCAGGACATTGGAAACCACTCACCTTTGAAACAAAGGCCAAAAGTCAGGCCATGGAAATGCAAAAAATAAATAAATAAATACATAAACAAAAAAAAAAAAAAAAAATGTTCCTGAAAAGCAATAGTTATTCCCCTCCGGACAATGCACAGCACCTCTCAGTCACTGAGAACAGCGATGCTGGGCTGACGGAGCCTGCAGTGCAGACATCAGAAAAAAAATGCTCACAGTCCCTGGGGGAGGGGGCAGCCAGCACTGCCTTCTCAGATAGGAAAGGTATTAATAATTGCATCAGATGCGAAGGTAGCTGCTTGACCATCCTGCCAGTGAGACAAAAGGAGCAGGTCGATCGCTGTCACTTTTGAGCAAAATTAAAGCTGCCACACAAAAGAAAAAGGGGCCCCGAGCTGGAGCAAGGCCTAAAAAGTAAAGATTCTCGAGTTCAGTGCAATTATGAAGGGATTCACAGCAACGCTGCATGTCGAGGAATACCAATGAGCAGCGCTATGGTAACCGAGGAGACAAATATATCAGGAAGATAAATAGGAAGATGCTGCAGAACCGAAATGAACTCCCAACTTCACTGTTCTATATTTTTGAAAACTGTTGCTAATAACCCCTACACATCAAAACATGCTTGATTTTTTTTTTTTTTTAATTTCCCAAACCTACTTTTATGGTTTATTCTCAAGCAATTTTCACACATTCTACAGCTGACGCAGCTGTTTGGGAGCTATCTCTGCAAATGCTGCTCGGTTTGAAAATAATTATTTCTGAGTGGATAAGGCTAGCTATGAGCTGGATGCTGTGAGCAGCAGTTCTTACTGCTGTCTCAACCCACTTACTCCTTGGTGGTACTAATTCTTTTTCCTTCACAGGGTATTAAAAAACAATCCACACTTCCATTTTTAATCTGTAAAAGGGAGCACCCCTCCTTCTATGGCCAGCTTGCTTCACACAACTAATCTCTGCTGGCTCGTAACTCAGTCAATCATAACAGGGCGTTTGTGGGCCACTCTCACTCATGGACCTTGGGAAGCTGAGACTTCTAGATGCTTCTTCCACAAAGGAATGCAGAATCAGTTCGTGTACCACAGTGCATCATCCTGGCCAGAGCTGTCGATTAGAAAATGCCCAGCCTATCAAAGTCATCTATTTTACATAAAATATACCAAAACTGCGAGGTCTTCTCACAAAACTGAGATTCGCCATTCAGAATGTTTTTTAGCATGAATCTCCTTTTGCTTGATTTGTTCATCAAAATAGTGTGGTTTTCCACCTCGTTCCTGGTTTAAGCCACGGAGGACACAGGGAGAGGCTAATGTGTCCTAATCATATTCACAATGCCTTACGATTTGTCAGAGGTTTCTGTGGATTTAAAAAATAACTTTCTTTCTAGGGCATATAGTCAATAATATTAGAATAACTAGGTATGGTGTCAGGTGGGTATTAGATTTACCAGGGTGATCATTTTGTAGGTTATATAAATGTCGAATCACTACGCCATACACCTGAAACTAATATAATATTGTATGTCGACTGTAATTGAAAACCGAAAAAAAATTTAAATTTTACTTGTTTTTTTTTTTTATTTCTTTTACTACTTCCTTAAAGTCCACTAACTCAACAACTCACCGACAAGTAGGCAGATGCTCCTTTATCTCATGGGACAATCCAGGTCACAGGAAGTAACCGACTGGTTCACCGTTACTCTAATAATCTCTCCTGAGACTCCATTATCATTCTCTAAATTCTCAGTTGATCGTTGTTCCTTGGGTATTTTCCACAACAAGTTAATAGATTATTTAAGCGCACGTGGTGAGTTATTTAATAAGTAATGTCACTGTTTTAATAAATCGGGATTTCCAGAAGCTTTAAAAATATCAAGTAATATATTTTTCCTCCTTTTTAACTTTGGAAGTAATAGTACGGAGAACACCTCGAGATGCCCTCCAGTGGCCCCGTAATCTGGCCTTGGTCTGGTTTTCCCCCCTACACTCTGCCTCACGGGTTCTCTGGGCCAAACCTCAGGGGTGAAGGTCACTCAAAAGGGCTGGGGACATGATTTCTTCAAAGCTTTCTCACTCACCATCTCCATACCACTTCCAAAATTAAGGCTAACAGTCGTCATTTTCAAAAGTGATCAGTATCATTCAATAGACAGTGAAGTGAACATACATGATACGCTGAAAAAAAAGTGAGTGTTGCTCACGTCTGCTGGCTCCACCCACGATCACCAACCTCACAATAACCTTTTAAGTGAGAGAGAAAACCACCAGTTTAAAATGAAGAAAATGAGAGATGAAGAAAGTTGTCCAGGACCATACAGTCTGAAGTGGTGGAGACAAATTGAAACTCAGCTTTAACGCGGTCCAAAACCCTCACTCTTTCCTTCACATTCCACAGGCCCTCCAAGGGATTAGACTATATTATGGCCCGCTTCCCAGCCAAGCCATTAAACTGCATAAGCTACCTTCTTAAAAGTGTCACGCTGATCTTCTAAAAAAAAAAAAACAGTCAGAAAGTTTTACAGGGGTACTTATTAACTCTCTCAATATCAAGACAAATGGCAAAGCTAAGCCAATCTTAAAGAATAGCCCAGACCCCAATACTAACTACCTTTGTGCTAAGATTTTTCTCTGCTCTCTTTCCTTCTGTATAAACCCCAGAACAAATTTTGAAATGTGTGTGTGATCAATCACCACCCTGGCCATTTTAACAAATGTTCAAATGGGATAACAATTCATAAAGCATAATCTATAACACTTGTGTAACTTTTCTGTGCGTCATCAATGTTTTATGTTCAAACTCAATCTTGCTATATTGCAAATGGATATGGTTTTAGAATGCTATAGTCAATAATAATTGGCTTTCTCCTGAATGCCACTGTTTACACATCTGTACAGAAGTCAGTTCCCCTTAAACAATTGCTGAACTCTTCCAATCAATGCTAACCCCGAACCAGCTCACTCACTCAATTCTTTTTTCATTCAAACATTTACAATTGTGGGAAATCAGAGACTACGGCCCGCTGACCAATCCCCCTCTGACCACAGGCATGACAAGAGTCCCAGCTATTCAAGCCTAGAGCCTTAGAGGCATCCATCACGTTGGACTCCGTCTCTCCCAGTGGTACTGCCAAGAGGGTCTGGAGGAGGGAAGGAAGTGGCCACAGTCTCCACTAGACAATCCCCCAACGCTGCAAACCACACCAGATCAACACACGATCTCAGCAAAAACAGCAGCTTGCTACAGGAACACAGCATCCAGCCACACCGCCTAAGCGCCATGTGCTTTTTTAGTCAGACACTCCTCCGACAGAAATTCCAACAGCAACCCCCCGACCTCTTCCCCCACAGACCATCACTCTTCGTAATGTGCCTCCTTTGCAGCTTCTCTCCCTTCCTTCCCATTCCCTTGCTTATCTGCTTGATTATCACGCACTTTCATTCCTAACTTGGCTTCTCACTTCAAGTCTCTTCCTGTCCAATCCATTTTGCCACTTGATTAATCTTTCTGTAATATCGTTTTCAACAAATCACTCCTCTGCCCGGGAGCTTATAGATCCCCACACCTAATGATAAAGCCCAGCCTTCTTAGCATGCCCTTCAGGTGCTCTACAAACAGGCTGACCTCTTCTGGATTTTTCTGTCGGGTCACAGGTCCCCTGATGGCCAATCAACACATTTCCAGCATTCCTAGCTCCACCCATAATATCCTGGGTCTGGTCATCTCTTCTGACACCTGTCAAAGCCCTGTTCTCTTCTAAGGCACTTGTTCCTCTAAAAGGCCTTGCTCTCTATCTCCCTGTACTCATAAATCTCCTCAAAGTGTCTTCCACCAAGAGTGATCTTAAATCCTTTGGCACCAGCAGAGCACAGGACCAAGATCACGATGTGTGCAGGCATACACACACATGGAAACCCCTGTGGCCACATATTCAACCCTCTTTATCCTTCTCCCTCTCCCTCTGGTAACCACTAAACTGTCATCTATGTCTACGAGTTTTTTGTTTGTCTGGTTCACTTGTTGCTTTCAGTTTATATCCCACAGGAGTGAAATCATATGATTCTCGACGTTTTCTGTCTGACTTATTTCGCTTAGCATGACAATCTCAGGATCTATCCATGTTGTCACAAATGGAAGTAGTTTACCTTTTCTTATGACTGAATAATATTCCATTGTATATACCTACCAAACACGCAATATAATACATGCATGATGTATTATACAGAATTGTACACTTGAAACCTATATAATTTTATTAACCAGCTACAACCCAATAAATTGAATTAAAATTGGGATTTTCATCAATTAAAAAAAAAGAAAAAGAAACTTCTTGTGAACCCTGCCAGACCACCTCTAGTGCTCTCTGTCACCTTCACTCATCAGGTACTAACAAGGTTAGCTTCCCTCCCATGAAACTTTGTGCTGAGTAAAGTCAGAAACCACAATTCACCCTGCTCTGAAGCTCTCAGAGGAAGCACCGAAACAGTCTTGGCCTTAATGGGTGCTCTGGGCTGCTGAGTCATCTCAGAAAGGAAAGACAGGATGGGATGAGATGGAGGACATCTTTGGCAATAAAAAATCACCTCGGAAGGATTTGCGAGTAGCACTGATTCTTCAACACACTATGTACTGAAGTATTTAACTGGTTGCTCACCAAAAAATCAAATTTCTAACATAATTGGAAATTTTCTAGGATCGGACCTACTTTTAAAGTGTGTTTGAAATGTAAATGATTTACCCTTCTTCCATTGGTTTTTCAAGTTAAATGGAAATACTCTGATCAGCAGTAGTTACGTATAGAAATAAAAAGTTTAAAACTTAGGTGCATGATCTGAGCCTATAAAGAATTAGAATAAAAAAACAGTAAGCTCAGAAAACATGAGGCATTTACTCAATACCAACCTAAATGAATAAAGCAGACAAAACAGCAGAGCTGTCAAGATAAGAGTTAAACTGGCTGAAATCACTGACATACAAGCAAAAAGTTATTGCATAACTTAAACAATTAAAAGTATTAAAAACCTCCAGGGATGGTAAAAATCAAAGTGAGGACCAAAGTAACCCCCAAAATGAATAGAATAAAATAAAATAATAAGATATTTACCATAATTTATAACTTTTAAAACCCCAAATATAAAAATTCTACCTTCATGAGGAGAATCTGGAGAATTTTAAACCTGAAATGTCACAGCACTGCAACAATATGGTATCGAAATCACAGAAAGTCAGTTATAATAAAAGCTACGCTGAAATAGCCAGGCTTTGGACCTGAGGCCAAATGCCACGAAGGGCCCTGACCAGCTGTGTGACTCCAGGTAGTTTGCACAATCTCTCTGAGCTGCAGCTTCTTCATCTACAACATGAGAGAATAATCATGCTTACCTAAGAAAATTATGGTGAAGACTTAATGCGATATTATACCAAAAGCCCCTAGCATAATGCCTGGCTCAGTATAAACCCCCGCTAGACAATGTCTGTTTGGTTTTCAACCCTTTGCTCATTCACTTATCCGGAACCCATGGAGAAAGCAAAGATGATTTCTCTCCATCCTTGCTGAGCTCTCTGAACACAGGCTTTTGGAAACCACAGGCCCTGACTGCGACGAGAATCATGCAAATAAAAGAGAGACGGAGAAATGGCAAAACAACAACAACAAAAAAACACTATATCTAGGTCTCGCACTTGACATCAGAAAAAAAACAAATACAGAATCTAGCAGATGGCTGTGAGGAGAAATAGAAATTGTAATAAAGCACACGGCATTAATACCTAGTATCTGCCTTTTACATTCGAAATCCAGCCGGCTTTGCTTTTAGCACTCTGTGCTGTGTGACTCTGCTGCCCCTTAAAAGCCACAATCTGAATTCACAACGGGCCCCAATTCAGTCGCTTAAGCGGATCACTCCCTTTTGCACTGAGTGACTCCTCCCTGTCCAGTACACAGATCAGGAGGATGGCGGCAAAGGTAAGCCTGCAGGACAGCACGGAAGAGCTGGTCACACTCGCGACAGGGGCTGGAGGCTTGACAACAAGGCAAGGTCAGTCGTCTGGAATCAGGGAACATGCCAGATATTCGGGTCAGAGCCAAGTAAATAAGCCCAAGCAAGCAACCCTGTCCCAAGCCGATGTTTTAATTGCTTATTCCCATCTGCAGTGCCAAAGTATCCCAATCCCAGGACCACCTGTAATCATATTAAAACTACAGAGAAGCCCAGGTGTGGGGGCAAGAAAAAAGTGGGGGGATGTCCCCAAGAAAAGACTCCTCCAATTTATTTCAATACTCATTTACTGATTGCCTAGTGCATGTTAGAACCTTGATATAAAAGTAAGAACCAGCAGTGATGCTGATGCCGTATCCTCCCATCCCCAGAAGATATACACACCGAAAGGACTGTCCAGAAGGTAAACACCCAGGATTTGCAAAGCCCAGGGGTTTTGCCTGCCACGTGTCAACACCACATCTAAAGAAATAAAGTCCCATGGTTCCACGTTCTCTTACGACCTCTTCTTTAACCGCCTCTGAGGCCGTTCAGCTTTTCACATCTATTTAAATGTAGATGTGACCATTTTCCCTCTAACGTCTGTCTTCCTCCCATCATAATCTGTAGTCTAATTCAGAGAAATGCAATTTCATCGTCGGTTCACCAGGCTGAGGTTTGAGGAGAGATCACGTGAGGCAAACCGTGGTGACTGAGGGATATAATGAGGACGACACGGGCCGATGACTTCAAGCAACGAAGTCATTTACGAGGAAGTACTTCCTCCGCTAATGAAAGGCTTAAAAAAATTAAGCTCTAACTGCACCCACGAAGTGTCCTACCATGGACACTCTCACCTGTGCCAGTGTCACCACACTTGCCATGGTCACTCTCTAACTCAGAAAGAACTCTGGCCAGTAGGCAGAGAGGGCCAAAGAGAACTGTGGCCACCACGACAGATTATCCTTCTGCTGAGAAGTACTGGTTTAGCCCTAAGTGGCACAAGTGAACAGCCACACCAGGGGCGGGGGGCCTAAGCCACAGCTAGAGAGGGGTGGTTTCACTGAATGCCCGGATGTGCTATGGGGGCTGGGGGGCTGGTTTGACTTCTGTGTCCAGTCAAAAGTGGCTTCTGCTGCCCAAACAAAGTCTATGACCCTCCCCATCTGCACAGGGGTGCAGGATGCTGGCCTTCCACGAACAACAGAGGTCTCTGAAGAAAGAATCCTTTCCTTGGGGAAATGAACAAAGCAGGACACTAGCATTTGCAAAGGAGAGAGTGAAATGTTTGCAGAAAAAAAAGTCAAATGGGTCTATTTAGACCTAAACTCTGAACATTTGGAGATAGAAGAGTTAGACATTTATTGTAAGCAGAAATAAGAGCCCTGAAAGGAGAAAGTCTTGCTCCCACATGGTTATAAGTGACCAAAGGCCACTAGAGCACAAGACACCAGATAATGTATCTCTAGCGTTTCTGTGTGCCCTATCATTCAGGAGACGGACAAAGATCTGGGAGGAAGCTGGTGACTGAAGGGAAATCATGTGTAATGAAGGGAGGAAAGGAAGGTAATGCTAACACGGTCGTGAGTAGCCATGATGGGAGCCAAGGGCAGAGGACAAGGACAGGAAGCACAAAGGAGTGGCAGAGAGCCGACCAAGGATTCCCTTGTTATCCTTTATAGATCCCATTTCTCTCCAGAAAGTAGCAGGCAAGGTGTCAGAGAGATGAAGATTCTCAGAAAAAGCTAGTCTACAGTCACACCTGGACACCAGGTCCTACCTCACTGGAGCTAGCCAGCTGACAAAAAGCTGACACAGCCTGGCCGTCCCACTCAATGGGGAGATGGGGGACTTGGTGCGAGAGGAAGATGGGTGTGTATTAAGTGAAGTGGACACCTCTGTCCCCCGGACACTCCACAGGACATGCTGAGAGCTGGCGATGTCACCAGGTGAAACAGTTAAAAGATTCTTCCCACCCAAAGATTTTTCCAAGTTGTAAAGTGGACATATTTTCACAAACTCCCCAAATAATTGATTTGCAGGGTCAGGTGTGGCATTATCAAAGATACCCCAGGGAAATAAAAACCCAGGAAAATAATGTCATTATTAGTGAAGCCCAAATCTTAGCAATTAGGAGGTGACAAACTTAGCACACCACATCTGAACAGACTGTTGGAGCCAAACATTCCTTGGCAAGTCAACACACTCCTCAAAACAGTTTTTTTTTTTTTTTTTTGGTCTTTTCTTTCTACTGGTCTTATGCTTTGTTTTCCAACAGAAAATAAAAACTGGTTTCCTCGCTGTTAGGTAGCAATTTGATGTAACCATTCTCTACACCCACTACACCAAACAGTCCAAATGGCTCTCTGTTTTCCTAATATCACTAGTTCTCATATATGAATTGATCTCAAAACACACACAAGAAGAATAAAGCCAGTTCTTTTTCTCTGTAGGTAGTAATTAAGGTGATTTGTTTGGTTGGTTTGGTTGTTCTGAGCATACTTATTTTTTCCTTTCTGGAGAAAAAAAAAGTATTAGTTTAGTATAAATGCCAACTTCTTAAAAAAAAAAAAAAAAGGTACTTTTTGGGCAAAAGAAAACTATCCCCGCTGTGGGAAGGTGGGAGGTTCTTGCATGTTGATGAAACACAGTTCTTTTAAATGTGAATTTACAATAGTGTTACTATTGTGAGTCATAAAAAATTATTCACAAATAATTGTCGCAGAGCTTTGTGTCCTATGCAGAAAAAAAAAAAGTCTTATACAATTGCAGATTACTTTTCGAGATAAACACCAGGGTTTAGTCATCTAGTACTTATTTGCCACCTACGAAGTTATGTAGACTGTTTACCTTGTCAAAGATCAGTTAGATGGCATTTGTATTTTATTATACAGAGGAAGTTCTAAAATCATAAATCCACAGAAAATTTGAGATTGAAAAACACTTCATCAGGTTTGCTCCCCACTATGAGCCAGCGTTTCTCCTCTAATTTAAAATGTCTCAGATGGAACCCACGAGGATGAGTTTAATAGACTCACAGATATTTTCACTCTATGGCTTTTTTTTTTTCCAGCTTATCCCTGGTGTCCAGTTTTCACCAAAAGTAACTAGGTTTTGCCTCTGTGTTTTCATTGATACCACCCCGATCCAGCTTCCCAAGGTCCTCCCACCAGGCGTCTGTCATTGCCCCAAGCTTTGCATTCCATAAGGTCCCTATGATTCTTCGGCAGCTTCCTCAGCACCCGACTGAGGACCCCGCCATGTGCTTCTGGGGCTTCCTCCACCCTCCAGAGCACAGGCTCACCCGACTGGCGGCCCACACCATCGAGCTGGCATCTTCTGGGTGGAAACCGCTTTCTGGATTACACCTGTGCCTCCTCCGTGTCTTCTTCCTGTTCAGCTGCTTCTCTGCCGACTCGTGTCCCTGCTCTGCATCGCCACCACCCATGTCCCTCATCACGGCCTTCCTGTGGCTTTCCCAGTATCTGCTGAAATGGCCCTTTGTTACGGAACCATGTCACAACATGAACATCTGAACTACTTTCTGAATCGGATTCTTCTTCAAAGACAGAAACCAGAACTGTCCCTTGTGGTACCTAATCCATAGCTCTGAATCCAACTCGCCTCGATCAATGATTATAGATTAGGGGACAATGTCACAGGTGTCTAGCCATCGACTTGGGTTGTACACATCCCATTGTGGAGATAAAAGGTTCTCAGACAGGCCCTTTCTAATCAGACTATCACTAAGGTTGTTGTGTACACAGGTACAATCACAGAGAGATATAGAAAAACAGTCACAGAATTTTGCTTTTCACATGAGCTTTAATTATTCTGACCTAAAATAGTATTATGTTAGGTAAAAGGGTTGGGGAAGAAATGTGTGTAGGGGGATAAATCTTAGATATCTGAAAAAATAATTTCAGTTCTTGTTTCTATAATGCAACCAATAATAATTAATAAACCAAAAAGAATCCAGAGAATCAGGAATTCCAAAAAAAATTGCAACATGTGCCAATTCCAGATTAGCTTCTGTAGCTACAAACAACAAAATGCACTGTAACCTGAAAGTTTCTCTTATCTATGTCTAAAATACATGTATTTAGGACTCACATTAAAGAGATTTGAATTTGCCCATCAGATAGTTGACTTTTAAACCACACTAGTCTTTTTCTGACCTGCACTGATTTCTTTACATTCGAAATAAAATTGTGCATGTTTGGCAACAACGATTTTGTCAGAAAAAAAAAAACCTTCTCTTCATAAAATCTCCTCTAAGATTTAGGTAGCATTAATGAACAAAAAGATGAAGATGAAAAGCCATATAACTATTACAAAACTTTTTTATAATAGCATCTGCTGAGTCAAATATCAAAATGTTTTAAAATTGAATGAAAGCATCCTTCTCTTATCTATGACCCTTGACTTGGAACCTGAGCAGTGGCAGAGACTTCAGAAGCCTGTCTACAGCATCACGGGACTCCTCTGGCCTTACAGATGTCCGTCAATCCTACAAGTAGTGTGAGAAACCCGTTTCCACATGGCAAAATATCTCAGCTTTCCACAGATAAATTTCAAGGATAGGGAAAAGTTCTGATAAAATTCTGGGGGAGAAATGTCAGGAGGGCTCAATATTTAAAATAAAATTTGGTAGAACTGGCTCTCAAATATTAATGTGCATAAGAATTACTTGGGGCACTTAATAATAATGTGGATTTCTAGGCCTCCTTCTCAATGGTTTGAGGTCAGGCCCACAGATGAGCATTTCAACACGCTCACCAAATACCTGTGACATAGGAAACCACAGTTTTGAGAAGTAGTGATCTACAGAAAACACCTCATACTTCTTTTTCTTCTAAAATCCTTTCACTACTCTCTCTCTTGAGCTCTTTGGGAGAATTAGACAATAGGTCATTTAATCAAGCAAAAGGAAGAAAGTCAAGACCTCACTCCAAACATGAGAGAAGTATCTATGCTCTCCATTTTACACACCCACAACTAACATAAATAACAGATTGAGGAGGAGAAGTATATAGCTATCGAATATAGCTATAAACGGTTCCTAACTTGGACACACACACACACACACACGCATCCACACATGCACACACGCGTACACATACACCCATACACACAAACGTCTTCATTCTTTGAGAACTTCCCAGCACAAAGCCTAATACGTGACATAAACATTTCTTAAAAGACTAAATCACTTTAGAACAATAAGTCACAGGAAATCCATCTACTAAGTCAGCAAGGAGAACACAGGCTGGCCACGTTGGCCAAGTAAGGCCCACTAAATTAAACCGAAAAGCTCTCTTGTTACTGACCGCAAAAGAAGTAAAATCATAAAATATATATGAACAAATGTTTCTAAATCATCATTTTATTTCTTTTTACAACCCATGGAGATTATATATAATTGTATACAAATGCATTAATGCCATCATATACATGGTTTTATTTAAGTTATTGCAATCTTTTCCCTCCTTTATTTTTTCAATTCATGGATAAGCTCCCAGAACTGATATTAACAGCCTAGTACATATTCGTCCATATTTTTCCTCCCTACATATACATAAGTACACATAGATATGCACATGCACACACAAGGAGTTTTGTAATTTATACATTTCTCTGTATCTGTGCTTCTCACTGAATAACACCTCATGGGCATCCCTCCAAGGCATCTCTTTGTCCTTTTTAATGACTGCATAATAGTCTATGGTATAGATTACTGTAATTTCTACTATCTATCTTGTGGATGAGTTTTTTGCTACTACAAACAGTACTGTCCTAGAGATGCTTGTACGTATGCCTTGTATACTGACCATTTTGTTTCTATGGGAGAGAGTCCTAGGAGTAGAGGTACAGAATCGAAGAGTATATGTATTTTTAAGTTCTAACAGGTGTTTTTAGATTGCTTTTTTTTTCACAGCAATAATATTTCACGAAGAGTTAATATTTTAAACAAGATAAAATTATGCTTAGAAGACAAGGAATCCATAATCTTTTTGGATTCTTTGGACAATCCCTTGGTCTCTGCTAGACCTCTGGGCCCATGTTCCTCTTGTGGGCCAGCTGGCCACTTCCCCTGAAGCTTGGGATTTGCCAGCATTCCACTGATGGCTTTCGCTGTCCCATGAACTCCCTGCAATTATATTCTAACGTTGGCATATTTTTGCTTTTGTACATTTCTCAACGGAGAAATTCAATGACTTTCTTTGAATTTCCAAGGGATCCATGACCCCAGAAAGCTTAGAAATGCCCCCTCTGAAGTCTGGAGAATAGCAAGAAAATTGGAATATTGCTGACGACATGATACGATTCTGCTGATGATAATCTCACCCTCCCCCCCAAAAAATTTGAATTTTATAGGAAAAGCTTTTCTGTGTCCATGAAGCAGTCAAAAACATTTTTGATCTACATTATTTTAATAAGGAGGAAGCCTTACAAATCGTTTACAAAAGGGCACAGGTGCTGGGGGCGGGGAGGAGAGCTATTTTCAAAACATGATGAAAAGATCATTTCTTCTACAATATAAAGTTTCTCAGAGCGGTTGGTATTTGATCTGTGTAGAAAGAAAGAGTCATTTTGGGCTTCCATTCAAAACGTTTGACTGTTTGAAATTCAAACATTTCAGTGGAGAATGAGAGGGGAAAGCTAAATAGGATGTAGAAAAAATATATAAGTGTACCAAAGTTGGGACCTTATCATTTGAAGAGGCCCAGTAAACACCTCTAAGTATCACATCTCCTGTAGTCACTCCTTCCCCTCCCCCGCCCCCTGCCCCTCACCGCCCACTGAATTCTCTCCACACACACCCTCAGCCCAGGAGCAGGTAGGGCCTGACCAAAGCCTGACAAAGCTTTATGCAGAAAAAGTTACAGGAAATGCGCATGGGTCCTTAAGTGAGGTTTCTTTGCTAGTTAATGTTTGAAATCAAGAATGCCATGATTTTTCTTGCTTTGTAATTAAAGCCAAGAAAGAATTAGAAAGACATCTGTCTAACTCTCAAGAAACTATTTCATTCTTCATTTTAATAAGAATTCTATTTTTCATGAAATTACCTTCTATTGTTCCTGCTTCATTTCATACATTATCACATTTCACCTAAAGGTATAATATAATCCTGACAATTGCTTAGCATGATTATTACATTAAAAAAAAAACATTAAATTAATAAGACCTCTAGCCTCTAGTTTAAAATCTAAAACAAAAGACAAAAGTTATTTTTCAATATTAAATTAGTATACAAACTACACATCACGTAAGGCCCATCAGAACAGGTAAAGCTTTAATTACATCTCTGCTCGCCATGTTGTGCAGTGATCGCTCCTCTGGGAAAGAAGATATTTTGAAAAAGAACTCCATACCTCACTTCCAGAAATACTTCTTCATTTGAGCTACTTCTTAAAACATATGGAATGACTAAAAGACACAGGAACTGCAAATCTAATTTACATGATGGGAACTTAGATCGCAATGGCACAACTGTCTGGGTCTCCAGCAATGAATTAAATCATACTTAGCCATTAATATCAAAAGAGAAAAGGCATGTCATGGTTTCTCAGTCTTTCAAGTTTTGGAGGGGACTGTTTTCTGAATATCATCCTTTCCAAATTAGTGTTATTACATTCTTGTGTATGTATATATATGTATATGCACAGGTATGTGCATAAAATACATATATATGTGAATATTTGCATGTCGAATATGTGTGTATTGTGTTGATATATCCATGTAAGCATTTTATATGTATTATATATTATATGGAGCATATATATATACTTAAGACTTTAAGTGGTATTCCCATAGAGAATAAAATATTCTAAAATGAAAAATTTCAGAGCCTTGGAGATTACCCAATTCTAAGCAACTCTTGTAAAGAATATGTTCTCTGTCTAATAGCAGAAACATAGTTGATTTACACATTTAAGTTTTCATTTTAATGATTTATAAGCATGACAGCTATTCTAGAGATAAAGGGGGAAAAATCTGTGAAAGAGTGTTAAGATTGTTTGTTTAATTAAATATAGGATAGGATTCTTGGCTTCGCTATTCTTCACTTCTCTAGTTTAAGTAAGAATTTTAAATTTGGTGCATTTAGCCATTTAGTGTCTAAAAGTACTGTGTGCTTAGGAAGCTAAATCTGTAGCTAAAGATGCTTGTGAGATTTCCTTTGAAGATATTTAGAGATTATAGATTTCCCTTGAAATAAAAAAAACAATTCTACACAAATAGGAATGCAAGAGTGTCAGTCAAAAGGGACCCAGAAAATTTCCCTAGTTAGGATCAAATTTGTTGCCTTAATTTCACACTGACCATTGTCCTGACTTTTAACTTCACCAGAAATAAAGAAAGAGTCAGGGTGGGATGAAGGAAGGGAGGGAAATTCTAATTGTTCTCTTTCAACATTTTGCAACGAGAAACAGTCCATTAAAAGAGCACAACCAATACTTTCCGAAGTCCAAGGAGAGATCTCGTTTCAGAACACAATACCGTAATTGTTCCAATGAAAGTTTTTTTAAAAAATGAAGCCAATTAGTCATCTCTCTGCACAGAATTTCTTGAGCCGGTTCCCATCGTTAAGAGGCCCCTCCCTGTAGAATTCAGGGGGCGGCGCTTCCGAAGTCCGAGGAAGCCATAAGCAAAGTTCTGACACAATATGAAGTGATAATTAGGTCAGATCATGTCTGGTAAAAGAAAACACAGGCACCTTAGGAAAGCTGAAACATTCAGTGTACAAATAAGGCCTACTATGTGCTTCTGGCTACCCCTGGAATCACTCCTGAGAGCCTTTCCTGAATCCAGTATTTTACTGCACATTTGGTTTTGTTTGCCTGATTCTCTCACGAGGCAGTGGTTTCAGGGCAGCATCCTCTATTCAAAAAATACTTCAGGAAATTAAAAGAATTAAGACATACTCAGACCCTTCCTGCATCTACTAACTTAATGAAATGGGACTGCTTTGAGTGAGCGATGGCTTTGGGTGTGTGTGAGGAAGAGCAAAGAAACACTGAACTGAGCAAAATCGTGTTTCATCCTTGAGGGACTGCTTGGGCCCACTGAATCAGCTCAAGGCTGTGGGCCTCAGCAAAACAAATTGCTTCTAGAAAGGATAAAAAAACGGGGGTGGTAAGGAACAAACAGCACTGTACAGAGACGAGACCAACTTGTAAAGATCAAAAGCTACCACGTAATCAAAGACATTCAAGAAAAAAAATTAAAATAAGAAAAGTCTAAAGGAAGTGACTCAAAATAACTAAGACATTTCCTAAAAGTACACTAATGTATAGAGTTATTTTATTCTACATAAAAAAAAAATTTTAAATAGATCGATTAAAGGCAAGACTAGCTGCTATCAGTGAATGCATGACTGTAGCAATTTCTGTCTTTTGTGCTCTTGTTTTTAAACGAGTTTAGTGCACAATTAGACATAGCTCCAAAGGTGAAGTTGGTTTACCCATTAACTCCCTCAGACCCACCTGCGTGATCTCC
The DNA here is from genome assembly GCA_004027375.1 of Macroglossus sobrinus. Taxonomy (NCBI): domain Eukaryota; kingdom Metazoa; phylum Chordata; class Mammalia; order Chiroptera; family Pteropodidae; genus Macroglossus; species Macroglossus sobrinus. The sequence goes on from PVKZ01002380.1 coordinate 127,348, forward strand.
CAGTTACAACCTTCCATCAACATCTAGAGAACGACCAAATGAAATGGCAGGGCTGGCTATTATTTTGGCGGAACAGAAAGCACAGCGGTTCCTTTTGTTCAGAGTCTTATATTATGAATTTGAGATGTGACAGCAGAATGTTTTTATACTGTAATCAAGATCATTACAACTGTGAGGAATTTTAGGGATCATTTAGCACAGCACATTATTGTATGCCCTGCAAATGTCAGAGGTGCCCGAAGTCATGTTTAGTGGCAGAGGCAGGACTAGAACCCAGAGCTTCTGATGGCTGGTCTAGTGCTATAGCTTTAGCAAATAAAATCAAAGCTTAGCAATTGACTTACAACGAACTGAGATACAAAATTAGGTAAATAAGCAGATCTTCATTTCCTATGGCTGCTCTGCCCTTCCTCACAAGTCTCTCTAGCACTGAAGTGACCGTTAACGAAATTGAGTCCCATCCATTAACCCAATCCCATTCAATGACTGCAACAATCAACATGGGCAAATTCAGACTTCCTCCTGGCTCCCGGCTCCTCTCCGAGATGGCATCTAAGCGTGTGTGAGCTGGGAAAAGACTGGTGACCTCAGACTGAAGAAGAGGGAAAGTGTCAGATCCATGCCCACATTCTCCCGTTCTCTAGCTCCTTGGGCCCCAGGAGCATGCCCTTGTCCCCTTGGCCACTGGGTGCCCTGCTGGTATCTAATGCTGAAGACTGTGGCTGGTGGCCTCCTGGTCCATGCTCCCCTGGCAAAGGAAGAGCTCAGCGGTCTCATCCACCGGATCTGTCCCTCCTTGCTTCTCATGAGGTCCTAGCATTATTTCCGGCCTGCGTAACCCCGCCCCAGCTACGGTGACCCTGTCCCTACAGTGGTACTGACCCTGATAGCTCCCTGGCAGGACTATGATAACACTCCAAAAGGGGCACTGGAACTTGCGTCTCCTTCCACGCCACGTGAGAGACCGAGATACGGAAACGGAACTCAGGTTCTCCCCTGCCCACCATGCTGCGGAGGCCCAGGCTCACGGCCGAGGCGGGAGGGAGCGGGAGTACATCCCACAGGGGGTCTTCTCTGCTTCTCTCTCTCTGTCTCTCTCTGTCTCTGTCTGTCTGTCTCTCTCTCTCTGTCTCTCTGTCTCTTTCTCTCTGTCTCTCTCTTTCTCTTTCTCTCTCTCTCTCTGTCTCTCTCTGTCTCTGTCTGTCTGTCTCTCTCTCTGTCTGTCTCTGTCTCTTTCTCTCTGTCTCTCTTTCTCTCTCTCTCTGTCTCTCTCTTTCTCTTTCTCTCTCTCTCTCTGTCTCTCTCTGTCTCTCTCTGTCTCTCTCTCTCTCTGTCTCTCTCTGTCTCTCTCTCTCTCTCCACCTATCAAAAGCCTTGCCATCTTCCTTTTGGAGACTCTAGCCAGAAGAGAGAGGGAAAGTCACCCTTCAGTCTCAGATTTTTCTGCTGCTTCCTACAATCCACCATGGCCAGATGCGGGGCTGGCATTGCCTCCCTATGAAACTATATTCCTTCCTTCTCCAAATGGGGTTCACTCTTCTTTCTCTGGACCCGCGGTGTAGGGTGGCATGGCCGATCCTGACTTACAACAGAGAACACACTGGTTTAATATTTTTAAAAGATTCTCCTCATCGTAGCTGTTGTACTCAGGATTCCGGCCCACAGAATAAGACCAAACAGTGTGCAGCACGCACAGCCCCCACCATGAGCTGTGGCAACAATGGAAGGGGACACTGGACGAGCCAGAAGGGCACCGAAGGCCCCCTGCGCTGGGACTCTGAGGGCAGATGGGAAAATTATGGATGAGGGGAAGACCAGGCCCCTGTGATGAAAGGCTCTAAAATGCTGTCATGACACAGCGAATCGAAACATCTTGGTTCTTCTCCTGCCTGTCACTACTGGCATTTTTGTCTCTTGCATCAGTTTATCCAGAAGGAAAATAGAAAAACAACCTGACTTATAGGAAACTGTGGGGGTTAGAGTGAACATCTGCACAGCACGTTACGTGCCCGGAAAGAAACGTGCCACCTCAAGTGAATTAATATTTCTCTTTTGAAGTTCTTATTCACATCCAGCCCTTCCGATACGTGACACATAACCTCTCATCGTGTTCACTGCCTCACAGCCTTGAACAGAACATGCCGAAGCTTCTCCCTGTGAACGTCTACCTTTACCTACATGAGGAAGCACTGACTGTGGGAAGTAAGAAGCATCCCCATGGGATCAGAACACAGCATTACATGGCGAAAAATCAAGAGATGGGAACTACAAAGCTGCTAAAATGAGGTTCAAAAAAAATGGGAAATTAAAAGGCAAGTATGAAAGATTTCTTGTCCAAGATCAGCAAAATACAAGAATTACCAACAAACAGCATCTGGAGAGATAGTTTTCCTGTTTAGAAGTCTAAGGTTGTTGGATGAGACAAGAGATGGGAAGAGGACCCAGCAAAGAGCAGAGAGTCAGCTAAGACCAGAAATGAAAAAAATGTGTGTGTGTGTATGTGTGTGTGTGTGTGTGTGTGTGTGTGTGTGTGTGTGTGTGTGTCTGTGTCTGTGTGCGTGCGCGCGCGCGCGCATTTAGAAACGGGATCCACAGCTGGGAAGGAGGCAGTCGACCACCCTGAGCTCCCATACATATCTGTCTGCAGGAAAGTACCCAGGTCCCCAACTCCCTGAAAATGTTTTGGAACATAATTAGAATACACACAGCCCTCTCTGCAGCTCTCGTCACAGCTGCAATTTTACCTCCTTTTGTTAATTTATTATCATCCTCTCCCACCAGACCATAAATCCCCTGAGAGTGAGGGCTTTAGATGGGTTTGCTAACTGTGGCATCTTCAGTATCTAGCACAGGATTTGGCATACGATGGGTGCCTGGTGGCAAATGAAATTTAGGTCAAATATATAATAGCATGGGGACCCTTGGAACTGGATTTGAATCATACAGAGGATGCTATCCAAAATAGCTCTCCCATGGTCTTTTGGAGAGTCACCAAAGTTCCACAGTTGGGGATTCGTCACTTCGAAGGAAGTCAGTCTTCAGTGATACTATGTTAAAAAGGAACTGTCACCTGAGAAGCTTCAGTCTTGCTCTGGGTAATTATTTAACACCTTACTAGATGGTTAGATGCCAGATAACTGAGATATAAACTCTCCTGAAGTGAAACACAGAATACAGAAGTACAGAAAGAGGCTAAGGGTGAGCCGGGGAAAGAGAAAAGCATGCCATCACACTGCCTCCTTGAATTTCTGGAGGTGTCTTCATATCTCCCTCAAAGATGTTTAACTATTATGTTCCCCATTTAAAAAAAAAAAAAAAAGTCAGCTTCTCACCCTTCATTCTATCCCGTATCGCATTCCCTGTGAGCCGTGACTTTTATGCCTCCACAGACACGTGGAAGATTAAAAAAAAAAATCAACATGGATTACATAATGAGGACTCAGAGGTTCCAGAGCGATGTACATCCTATCCTTTCATACCCTAATCATTTTCCATCTTTCATCTTATCAGTGCTCGTAAATTACACACACTCCATTCAGGAGCAAGTGAGCCCTGTGTCTCTGTTATGGTCAGCATGCTTGCACACAGTTAGGCCAACCCCATGAGCAACTAAGCGGGGAGTGGCTAACATTCCGTCCTCATTTTGAGCAGTGGCTTTCAGAACTTGGCCCTGTAGGGACACGGGGCTTCCTATGACCGGCACCCAAGGCCCTGGATGCAGGGATGAGGAGAAGTGAGGCAAACACACAGAAGGCTGGGGTTTGGACCCCCACTCAGCTACAACATCCCCACTGTGCTCTCTTTTCTAGGAGGGGGTGGGGGCTGACATCGCAAATTCCATTTGAAGAATCGTTTCTGCAGCTTTAAGAAGTCTACAGACCCCGATCCAAAGCACTCAGAACATCTGTGCCTTTTCTTCCAAGAAAGGCAGGCTACGCAGTGTGTCAAAAGAAACACCTGCTACAACATAATATTAAAATAGGTTGAGAAAATGTCTTTCTGAAGGGGCTTTCCATCTTGCTAAATGTTTGAAGTTTGAGGATTCCTCCATTTACAACGTATTCCAGAAGTTTAGTTCTTAAGGCAGAGCTTTGGGGAAGTCAGGGCTCCCTTTCCTGGGAACGATGACATCTGTCGTCCCGAGGCAGGCAATAAACACTCGATGCCCTACACGTGCAGTGGCACGTCCCTATTGCTACTAGAAGCGAAGCTGTTCTTTTGCTCCCTTGCCCACTGGGCTACCGTGGGCCAGTGGGGGCGCCTCACCACCATTTATGTTATTTCTCTGAAGCAGCTCCTCCTGTGACGCGTGATAAAGCAGCTCCTCCTGTGACGCGTGATAGGAGCTAGCTAGCGACTCACGGAAGTGTCTGCGCTCTCTCTCTCCCTCTCTGTCTCCCTCCCGCCCTCTTCTCTTCCTCCCTCCTTCTCACAACTGCTAAGTTCCAGCGCAGCCCACTTCCATCACAGCCAGTTGCCGGCCAAGTACACACGCCATCAGCCATCAGTCGTCTGCAGGCTGGATAATGCCTGTAAGCCACTGCCTGTCTCCAGTTCTGAAAAACTAACTTGTTTGCTTGCTTATTCTCCAATATTTTGTATCATTTTATTGGAACTACCTGGCACCCGATATAGATCCCAAAAAAAGCTTGAGAGGATCTAACACTTAAGAAAAAAAAAAAATGCTGGCAGTGTTTATAACCCAGAGAGAGAGGGGACAGAAAAAGATAACATGTAACTATAAATAACTGTTCGGGTTGGACTAAAAATTAATTTTTGTTTTTCCTTCATTTTTGCTCGTTTGGAAAGCTAATGAGCTGAAAGAAAAGAATTGGCTTTAACCAAACCATTCTAAAGGATTTCAGAATGTCAAAACTTGGAGTTATGAACAGATTTATCAACTCATTTAGCACCACAAATTATCAAAACAAGCAAATAAAATATTAATAGTCAATTTCCCACCAAAATCGTTGAGCTGTTCAGAAATCTTGATATCAAAACTCTAAGGAAATGCTCTGCCTCAGAAGCCAATCACTTAATATGTTAAAAATTAAATCAGTTGCCATTAAGGAATAGTACCGTTAGGACAGATATCTTTCCGTGCCTTTGCAAAAACAGATTTTCACTTATAGAAGTGCTTCCATCTCTCACCCAGGAAAAAAAAAAAAAAACAATGATAATAATAACGGTGAGGAGAAGGACATCTTCCTATGTGTGACTTTTGCCCTTTTTGCAAAATTCTGCCTTTACAAATACTACACACACTATCACCTCGCACTGCATTTTTTGCTTACAGAGATCTCTTTTCTACATGTTCCTTGAGTAAGAGGACCAAACTACTGGTTAAAAATACTAGGGGATCACCAATCTAGATTCTATTTCAAGTTCAACTCTTTACTCAGTCTGCAAGGGCAAGTAATCTATATTCTCTAAAGAGTGAGTGCTTCATCTAAATAGGGATAATCATAAATACCTGCGTAGGGCTGTTTGAGATTAAATAATAACGTGTAGAATTGTGCCCTGAATACAGTAAGACTGGTGGTGGTGATGATGCCTTAACACTCCCTCCACCCACTGCCTAACGCAATTCAGCATGCGTCTCTTGAATTGAGTTGCTTCCCCACACTGTCTGCCCGATAAAGTCCTACATTTCCTATCTAGAGGAGACGACATTTGAGAACAATCTTTACGAGAATCTGATGCCTCCCGCCAACACTATCACTCCTTGGAGAACCCATGGCGTGTTGTGTATACCCCTATTCGCTTCTGTCCCACCAGCCTGTCACTAGCTGTGTGTTGCTGCCTCTCAAGCTTGCTATGTGAGGGGGAATAAAATCAGCTTTTCATTATACAGGTCCTTTTCCCTCTGCGTTTCTAGAATCAGGCACGCGGTAAGATCACAGGACATTCTTATTCCCGGGCCAAGCTGAAGGCACCTATAACCACTAACGGAAGCAACAACAGGGAGTGGCGTGCCGTCCAGAGGAAGGAGACGAGGCTTTAACGCAGATGCTTTCTCAGCCTTCAAAGCTCCAGTCGAATCCCCACTCCAGCGCAGAGCACTGAGCAGTCGAGCCCACGCTCATCCCTCCCTTCCTGAATCCTTACTATAAATTAAACACGGTCGCTCTGGAAAAGTGTATTCGTCCTGTTTCCTCAGACGCCCTGCGAGCTCTGGGAAGGGAGGATTAACTAATTATAAATTCTTTTGCAAAGAGCAAGGACATGTAATAGGCAGGAAACAAATATTTGATGGCTTGATTTAATTCTGTTTTACAATGTGCTTGAAGTACTTCTGCAGAATTATCTAATTAATCCTAACTTGATGAGAAGAAAGGCATATTGGATCTGCACAGACTAAGCCAAGCCCTGGCAGCCTCCAGTGTGTGAATGAGCAAAGGGTGTTCTTGCCGGCTCTGTAACAGTGCCTCTCCTTGGCCAGCACTCAAGTTTTTGAACTAATGGCTTAGCACACAAAAATTAGCATTTTACACAAACCGAAAACTAGCTGCCAACCAAGTCTTCGTGGTGTTGTTAACCAACAGTAATCTCTACCTTGAGTTATATTTCCTCTAATTAAATGGACTGAGAAGTAGTCCCAAGTCCCTCAGAAAGAGGGTGACAGAAACTACCATGTCCCCTGTGACCAGATAAACTTGCAAGGAAATAATTAGACCCTGGTGCAACCGAGACCTCACTACTCTCATTAAGGAGAGCTACATCCTGATGTTCTCCAAGGTTATCAGCTAGAAATCTCTTTCCTTCACACATGCTGCTCTTCTCCCTTTTCAGGGATAACAATAACAATAATAATAATAATAATAATAATAATAATAATAATAATAAACCTCTAAATCACACAATCTATTTTTAACTTTTCAAAATGCTTCACACCTAACAACTGGATGCCTGCAGCCACCCTCAAGACAAGCAGACAAGACAAGGTAGACAGACTCACTTTACATAAGCACGAGGAATCTGAGAGGCTGGCCCAAGGTCCCTACCAATGAACAGCAGCAGGGGGGCGAGGACGCGACCTTCCCCTGCCACCCACTCCTCGGTGTTGTCTTTCCAGGCAAACCTCAGGGATACCGCAGTTCCAGACCACAGCATTAACGCGAATATAGCAATAAAACGAGTCTGTTTCCCAGTGCATATACAAGTTATGCTTGCACTATATTCTAGTCTGTTAAGTGTGCAATAGCATGGTGTCCAAAACACCAATCTACATACCTTAATGAAAAAATAGTTTACTGCTAAAAAAACGCTAACCATCATCTGAGCCTTCAGCGAATCATAAGCTTTTAGCAGAGGAAGGTTCCCACCTTCCACTTATAAAAAATGCAATATCTGTGAAAGCAATAAACTGCAGTGAAATGAGTGTGCGTGCACACCGGTGACCAGCGGCCTGCAGCGTCATGTCTCAGCACCTTCCTGCGCCACAGCGGGCGAGAGCTGAGGTGAGACAACATCCCCGAACGAGGGCACCCCAGATTTCTTCAGAAGAGACTGGCCGTCCCTGCAAAAAACACTGCCGTTCACATCCCGGGTCTCAACCAGTGTGTCTCGCCATATTGAAGGCAGGTTTCCATCCAAAATGGTTGACTGGGAGCCAAGTGTGGTGTTCTAATCTTTGTTCGTGCTGTCAGTGTGACATATGAAAGAAATATGAATAAAGTGACAGGATGAAAACAAAGCGAGTGGCTGGTGTGAGATACACAGACAGGGTGTTAGCCCCACACGCTCTGCAACTGGGTCAAGTTAACACCTCTTGTTTCCCCTACATATGCGGTGTGGGAAAGCTATTTATAAAATGTTTCTAAACATTTAGGACCAAATAAATCAATATTGTTGGGAAACACGTATTCTGACCAGAACTCGTTTGCTTGCCACAGTCCCATGTGAATAACAGAACCGGAAATACAGGGACAATCCGAGACCAGGAAGACAACAGTGGTTCGGTGGCTTTGCTTTGCACGCCCTCCCGGGCCTGCCCGCAGTCTCCACGCTGGCTGGTGACCCGGCACGGACAGCACGAGGACAGAAGCTCGGGAGAGCGGCCAGCCCTGTGCATGACATTTGGTCCCAATGCAACAAAAAACAGGCCTTCTAGAAATTACCTGACTCTGCAATTCACTCTGCTGCTTCAGGCGGAGATTCTCAGGTGTATCTGCCACCGTCGTGAAGGACTGCTTTGGGTAGTGTCTGTGGAGACATTTTGTTTAAAGAACATAATTAAAATATTACGATATAAAACAATGCTTTCACACCAAAAGTGTCATCACTCCCTTCTGTCACAATGGAAAGAGGCGTTTTTCCTCTGAGCCAAGATCATCTATCATCATCATCATCATCATTCTGGATCCCACCCCCTCCTCCATTCTCATGACAGTCTATCACCCGGTTATTCCTACTATCACCCCAAATTCCAACTTCAGCTTCTCCATTCTCTTAGCTACTCCCCATCAGCCTCCAGGCACACAAAGCCTCTCCCGCCTCTCACTGTCCCTCCCCACACACCATTCCAGCATGTGGCGGCTAGAATCTATTCTGTCCATTAGCCATACTTTCTTAGAAAGAGGCCTAACTCACTGTGCCTGCTCATCTCTTCATCTCTCTCCTCGACTTTATGCATTCCGGCGTCTAGCTTCTGTTTCCAGAAGTTTCTCTGGTCAAAGTTATAATGACGTCCTGTGGACACATCCAGCCGACATCTTTGGCCTTCCTCTTGCCTAGCCGTCTCTCCATCTCGAAATGCCCTTTTTCGGTTTCCCTGTCACCAAGCACTCCTGACCTGGCTTTTCCACATCTAGCTCTTCCTTCTCTCTCCTGTGGGCTCCCCTCTGTTGATCTCATCATTCTCGTGGCTTTGGGCAAGCCCTCTATAAATGCTAGTCAATCCCAAGTCTGTATCACTAGCCCAGTGTCCTCTCCTGAAGTTCAGACCCATTGGCATTTCCACGTACGTGTATCTCATACCCACCACGAAATCAACCTTCATGCCACCCTGCCCCCATAACAAGTCTGCCCGCAGTCCTCTTTTCATCTATTAGTGCCCAATCGCCCAGGCCAGAAAACTGAGAGTAACCTTGACTCCTCACACATCCAAGCCATCGATCACCAAATTTGTCGATTCTATCTCCTAAAGATGGCTCAATCACATCGACTTCTCTATGTCTCCACTGCATTTTTTTTTCATTATAGACCATATTTCTTTTTCAGGCAACTACAACACCTGCCGGTCTTGCCTTTCCAATCTGAATCGCCAAAACAAAGGTGCTAAAATGCTGATCTGAGGAAACCCTTCAATGGCTTCCCATTGATCGGAGAATAAAGTCCAGCCTGCCACCTTCCCCCATGATCAGCCCTCTGCAGACTTCTCGCTCACACTCCATGCTCTGGCGGTGGAGTTCACCCACCTCCTCCCCCACATGCTGTTCCTCTGGCTGAAACACTCATCCTTCTCATCACACTTCTCTGGCTTACTCCTCTTTATCTCTCAGGTCTCACCTCAGATGTCGCTTTCTTCAGGAAGCCTTCCTGCTCACTCAGATGTGCCCCGGGATGCACTCCCCTCCCCATTATCATCCTTATCGTCTCCATCTGGACGCTCCTGCTGACATGTCTCTATCTCACAGCATGAGGAGAGTTCTGTGGCAGCAAGAACAGGCCGCCCTGTCCTTTGTCAGCGCACACTCAGCACCTACCAGTGTCTGGCTCGTAGTATGACTTCAATAAATACTTGTGAAAAGAAGGGAAGAAGGAGGGAGGGAGGGAAGGAAGATAGGAGAGAGGGGACACAGCAATCAGCCAGAGCCTAAGCGCTCAGGCCAGGTTACAGTAAAGCTTCGCCATGTCATGTCGTGTGCAGTCACACGTACGCAAACATGGAGGCATTCACTGCCATGTGTGGGTGAGGGCACAAACACCGATTCATAGCCGGCTGCCTCCTCCCCATGCCTGGGAGGCACTGAGGGGACATTTCTAGCTGCTGCAACTCTGTCACCACAAAAGCTGTGGAACTCAGGGCTGTTCCTCAAAGAGCCCCCCTCCCTGGCGACATCCACCCTGTGTCTCATGGTGCGCTTTCTCAGGAGTCCTCCGTGCCTCACTGTGTCAAACTCCGCTCACGCTGTAGAACGTTCTTTTTAGCATCCCTGTTCCTGGAAGGCTGAGGCAGTAATCGCGTGTCGACGCAGATAAACTCTAAATAAGCTACCGAAGAACTCTAGCACTTCTGAAGTAAGGATGAAACATATTTGGTAGCTCTGTGGAGTCAAATTCGTGGTGGGAAAACCTACATTAATGCCTCGTTTTTCCTGCTTTCTTCAGCAATTAAATGCCCCACATAAGTCAAGTTTCCAGATAACTGAAGTTAAAACCCTATAACCTACCAGTTGCATTTTTAATTAACATCCTTCAAAAACCTTTACATAATTCTCCTGCCTTCTTAGAGTGTCCACACACTTAGTTTAAATTTTATCGTGATTTCTTAGGGCATCCTAACAGATATTGTCAGATTGTGACACAAGGCAGGTGTGCGTTTCCAGCTTACGAGGACAGGGACGGCCTAATAGGACGTGATAACGGAGAGACCGTGAGGGACTATTTCTCACACTCCGCTCTCTGCCTTCTACAGTTTTCTATGCTGGCTTCCTCCTTCTAACCCAGACTGAGAAACAAGATAGTCGAGTTTGTTTTGAATGCTGGTAAAAACTAGAATTATTGATTCAAGCGAGGCAGCCACAGAAAGCAAGGTCTCCCCTTCTCTTTATCTCAAAGTCACGGCCTCTGCGTCCACCACATTCACTGAGGCCACTTTTGAGTTGTGCTCCCGACACGTGGGGATGGACAGACAATGTCAGTGTGTTCTGTAAGATTTACAAGTCAGTCCTGGAAAGTCGAATAGTGCTGGACTTTACTACGTAGCAACTCCATGTGGCTCTACTTTAAAGCTAAAAGAACAGCAGCCTCCAAAGAGGCATAACTTTTTTCTTTAAAAAAAAAATACATTCTGTAAAGTAAAGTTTCACAAGGATTTTTCAGGGGACTACGATGTTTAAGCTAAAATTTTTTATATGTCTTTTCACTGCTTTAAACACTGTAATAAAAATCTGTTCTCAAGTGTGTTACAGAATTAGTCCATTGAACCTTTGCTGTACTAACTTACACATTAACTCAGTCTGGGGGCAGCCTTTGAGGGGGAAAGCCTTGTCCTGCCATTTATGTTTAATGAAAAGCTCTGCTTAATTTTTAAACAGAGATGGAAACGTGAACCGGGGTGGGGGAGGGGTGTACAGTCTGCAACTACTTGCCTGTGAGTACATGAATTTCCTCCACACCAACTAAAAATAATTCTATTTTTCAAAGAAAGCTTCACTTGCCACCTGTACCTCTCGTTCTAAAGTTTCATTCCATGCAATAATCTGGTTTTTCTCACTATTTACTTTACAACAAGATAAGGTAATAGATTTTGAACTGATAAAATACATGCATATAAATAAAACACCTCATATATGTCAGATATTGGCATCTCGTACTAAGTCCTATTTGGAACAAAGGTTATGCTAAAAAAAAATTTTTTTAAGCTTCTGGTGTTTTTTTTGTTTTTTTTTTTTTTTTAACTCCAAGAGACGTAATCTGCTGCCCTGGTGGCCAAAGCAGCAAAGCTACTAACATGCTGTGCAATTACATCGAGCACTATAAACAGATGGCAGTGTTTCGCACTTTTCCCAATATCCTTTTCAATTCTAAAATGTAATGATTTTCTAATCGTGAGTTCATCTATATCTAACACGACTTCTCCAAAGAGGCATAACAGGAAGAAATTATCCCAAGTTTTGATCTAAGAGAAAAAGTTTAACTTCGTGTCAATAACCGAAATAATAAAGGCTGAGTGGGAAGAAGCAATTCATATCTGAAACCACTAGGCATCGTGAGTACTTTAACAGATGAAAACCGGAGGCTTTGCAGATCCAAGTTACCTTCAGAGCTAGCAAAATTCAAGAGAATAAAATCCTGGGGGCAGAAATGCCTAACAAACAAGAGAGTGTGGAACAGTCTCATGAATCGGAAACGTTAAGACTCAGAAGAAGTGAGTATAATTACAGAAACGGCAGCACGCACTGTATTCACCTAATAATCACAGTAGCTGGAGAAACCTAATTAATTTTGCCACGCTTGACATATCCAAAAATCCTGGATTTCTCACTATCATGTCCGTGTAGTCATTTCCATCTAGCCAATCCAAAAACACTCTAAAGCCAGAGTGTCAACTCCCACTCACCTATCACCCCACCTGCGAAAGAAAACTGGAGGGCCACTGGTCCTTTGTGGGATCATGGACACTGAGAAGCAAAGCATGTTCAAATCCACTGATGCTATTCTGCAGTTCATTCTAGCTCTTTCCAAATATTGTAGAAGGTCTTCCTAAAATAGATATCTTGACTAGAAATCTTAAGGAAATAAGATTTCTTCACCAAGCTTTGATGAAGGACATTTCTCATTCTTTAAAGAACACAGCACAGAAGGCACGGGGGCAAGAGAAATGGATGTTCAAAGGGAACCAGGAAAAACATTGAAAAGCATACCAAAGAAGAAGACGGTGAATTGGTACATGAACAAATTTCCTGGAAAATATAACTTAATGGTGTCAATATGACATATACCACACTGGGAACTGGTGGAAAGAGCTGAAGGATATCGTGAAACGTTTAAGCATCATAAATAGAAGTCTCTTCGCTGAAGTGTGCAGAAATTGGATGAAGTATGTGTATCAAGACTAGGCTGACAGCTGCGACAGATCCAGATTGCCATGAAATGCTACATTCAAAACAAACAGAGAAAGAATCAAGATAATAACAGAAGAATACATCTGAAATAGCTTAAGTTAGGTCACAGAAAGAACACTTCCAATTTTTTTTTATCTCTGTGAGATTCAGTTGATAAGAATATAGAAAAAGTTATATATGCAAACCAGTAGCCTACAGCTGGGCAGAGTGAAGACAGCAGTGTGAGCAAGTGGCGACCTCCACAGAGATAGGAATGAGTAACACTATTGGATGAGAGCAAGAATCCAGGACCTTTCACTTTTTATCCAGAGCCTGGTGGTCATGACAGCACTGGAGCCTGAGTCTGAACCTGGCTCTTCTATCTACTAGCTGTGTGTCTTTGGGCAGGTTTCTTAACCTCTCTGGCCTCAAATTCCTCATCTGTAATATCAACGTAATGATAGCACTTCTTAGGCCTGTTCCAAAATTTATACTTGTAAAGCATTTCAAACAATGTCTGGTTTATAGTAGGCACTCAATAAAGTATCTATTGTTAATAACAATAATACTATTATTACTATTACTATTACTATGACTACTTTCTCTTTGCTCTACAGCAAGATGACTTAACCTCTGTCTCATTGCCTTCATCTCTATAATGAGGATAATATACCCCTAGCTCTCTCATGAAGCTGTTGCTCAAACCATATTAGAGCTTTAGTAATAGAAACTACTGTAAATGTGAGATATTAGTAAACCATTTAAACATATAAAACTCAGATCTTCATGAATTTATTTATTGTAAATCCTGTGTTAATAGTGTGGTTCTCAACCACCTCCCCTGGAGGACATTTGGCAATAGACAATGTCTGGGGACATTTCTGGCTGCCACAATGAGAGGGGAGGGCGGGGAGGGAGGCAGGTGCTCTGGGCATCGAATGGGTGGAGACCAGGGGTGCTGCTAACCATCCCACAATACACAGGACAGACCCCCGCACTCACCCCAACAAAGACATCAATAGCACTGAGGTTGAGAAAGACTAAATAATGGACATAAATCTCTAAAGTTAGAGGAGGCCACAAATTCTAAGAAGACTGCCAGTTCTTTCTGGCCAGTCTCTAATCTTTGTTTTCATTCTCATCTCCTGACAAAGCCAAACGGCCCACCATCTCCCCCTAATCCTTTACCACGCTGTATGTCAATCACCCCTGTCTGAATCTCCTCTCTCATGAGGCCTTAATTCTTCCCTTTCCGGGTTTTTGTTTATCTGACCACTATTACAGCTCTCCTCAAACTAGAAAATCTGAGAGCAGAACTCAGGTGTCAGAAGAATTTGTTAGTATCTCATCATTTCCTTGTGGGCTGTGTGCAGAAAAGAGTTCATAGAGCAGGCCCGGATGTTGGATTTGAAAGGCCAGCTTACAGGCTGGCCCTTGGCTGGCGTCCAAGAACCTGGATTTGGGGAGGGTTTCACCCCTGTCAACTGATGGGACTGGCACACTGTGCCTGAGCTGTTTGTATACACGACGTGGTTTACGTTGAATATTTGCCCTTTTCTGGGGGTCTGGAATTTGGGTACCCGCCAGGCAGAAGGTGCCTCTGTGAAGAGCCCCCAGTAAAGATCCAGGAAACTGAGTTTCTAACAAGCTCCGTTGGTCGGCAACATTCGACACGTACTCGATGCTGGGGGACTTAGACTTAGCGCGTCCCGTGCAACTCTGCTGGGAGGGGACTCTGGAAGCCGGCTCCTGGTGCTCTCCGGACTTCACACTGGGTATCTTTTCCCTTTGCTGATTTTGCCCTGTATCTTTCTGATACAATAAATTACAGCCATGCATGCGGAGTCCTGTGAGATCCCCTAGAGAGTCATCAAATCTGGGGGTGGCCTTTGGGACCCCCGACAAAGGCCCCTGTGTGCCCCTTCATTCATGGAAGACGCGTATTAACATTTTAAATATATTATCTACTTTTTATGAAAATGCAGCTTTATCTCTTAAGAACATTTAGATGGCAAGAGTTCAGACCTCGCATTATTGAAGTGGCTTTTCAGCTGCGTCTTTCTGAGTGCGCCAAGGGCCCTGTGACTGCTCTCAACCGCCTCTCTGTGCTCTGATCTAACCAAGGAAGTGACTTCATCTGAGGGCCAAGGTCATAATTGTATTGGACGGTGGGTCGATGACAGATTTAGACATAATTTTAAGCACTTCTCCCATTTTGTAGCTATGATGATTATTTCATATCATTCAAAATTATCTTTAAAAATTGAAAAATAAAACATTTTTAAATAAACAGATCCTGAGAGAGATTACCACCACCAAGATCCTCTATGAAGTTTCTTATAAATAATGCACTTTGGCAAGAAAGATTATTCCAGAAGTACAAGCTTAAATGCAAAAAGGAATGGTAAGCAAATAACATGGTAAGTGTCTGTGCACACACACACACACACACACACACACACACACACACACAAACTCATGTGCACACACCTATACACTGTGTGGAATAATAATAATAATGTCTACCATCTGGGGGTTTTTTAAAGACAAAGTTAAAATACTGGACAACAAGATGGGAAGGTAGTATGAAAATTAAAGTATTCTAAAGTCTTTCTATTCTTCATAAGAAAGGTTAGGATATTATTTTATACTGTGCTTAAATTTAGACTTTGATAAAATTTTAAGGGTAACTGCAAAGAATGGAAATATCATACATAAATTCAAATCTTATAGAAGGGAAAAATCAAATGTTTTAAAAGAGCCAAATTCTATACACTAAAAAAAGAAAGAAAACAGTAAGAAAAAGCAGCAAAGAATAAGTAGAACAAATAGAAATTTAACAATTGGAAGAAACAATTCAATAACCTCAAAAATGTAAATAGGTTAAATTTGCCACCTAGAAGGCTAATATTATCATACTTTTAAATTCTACTACAAAGCATCTATATTAAAATGAGACAAGTATGGTTTTAAAAGAAAGGCATTATTAAGAATAGATACACTAGATAATCAAGGTTCAGTTCACCACAAACAAGTATCATCCTATGTGTGTAAATGTATGTCTGAAAAAAAATTTTACGTGTAAGTAGTATATATGTGTGTGTACATGTGTGTATGTGTGTAGTATATGTGTGTGTGTACGTGCGTGTATGTGTGTAGTATATGTGTGCGTATGTGCATATACTTCTGTCTCTACATTGCGTGTGTGTACATATGCATAAAGGCAGAACGCCAACATGTGCCATATAGAATGGGAGCAGAATAATCGAAGGAAAGGAAAACTCTCTCTGTTGTGACACTGACATTCGTGGGCTCCTCCCCCATCTGATATTGCTTCCTGGAGGATGCCTGCATCTGAGTCCCAATGATGACTGTGATGATGACCGTAGTACGCAGCGAAAAGGCAGCAGCATGAAACCGGGGTGGGCGCAGAGAGGCAGGAAGAGGAGGGAGCGGGGACAGAGAGAGAAAGAAAGGCCATGACCCAGACTGGGACTGACCATGGCATGCTGGACATGAGAAACAACCTCTAACGCTACAACGAGCTCCCGGAAGAAAAAGTCTTAGCGAGAGGAGCCGAAGGAGCCCGCCTCTGCACACAGGTTTCCAACACGATGGCGCAACAGGAGCAAACAGAGCACGGAGACACGCAATCCAGACCTCGCTATGAGACTGGACCAAACTGCACATGCTCCTTAAGGCTTAGAGGACCCGAGGGATGGCTGAGACGGAGCAGCTTCTGACAGAAATCTGGACAGATGCATTTATGTAGATGTCGCACTGCGTTCTCCCCAAAACTCTAATGCCAACAGATTTGTTTAAGTGAGACCCCTTCGATGCCTAGGAAATCTGAACTGACGCCAGCTCGGACTTCCCTTTGTAAATGCTTTTGCTGCCTGAGCTCACTTTGCTGGACACATTGGGGAGCTCCTTCTAACCACATCCTGTCCAACATGGAACCCGCATCTCAGTGGACTGACTGCCTCAGCCAAGTGCTGGGCTGTCATCACTCTCTCTCCAAGGGCCTGGGGCCCACCTTCCTAGTCTTCATTCGGATTTCATCCCCCTAAAAAGTCATAATCATTGTGTTGGGAATATTTTCCAAAGTTGGTTTAAGAGCCATAAAGGAAAATGGCATATCATATGGGAAAAGGAGAAAACCTGGAAATTTTTTTTCCCTTGAATGAAAGTTCTTAGGAAATTTCATAATTATTAACAATTTGCAAAAAATAATCTTACTTTGGTTATCTCTTCCGGTGTGTAATTGTATACATTAAGAAATTCTCATATGAAACGTTTAAGACTCAGATGATGAGTAAATGAGTAAATTCTACATTATTTCTACAGATATTCCAGCTTGAGTGCTACCAGTTAACAGGTAGAGGCATTTTAAGATAACATCTTTGTTACATGTTGGACTCAGTCTGCGAGTTTTCTGCCTAAAAGAACTCTGCGAATCAAAATTTGTCAGTGGATCCTCAGCACCATTCAACATCAGCCAAAGATATCATATCGTAATTCTCATGATTTTCCTTGGGTTTCACGTGCTTCTCTCACTATCTGACTATGTCACTGCTGTGCTGTCTATTCACAAATTTCCTTTCCATCCTCTCTTCTTAATCCTATCACTAACCTTCTTTTCAGCAGCATCTCCATAAACAACGCGCATAGAATGTGCTGGCTGCAAAGCACCAATTTTAATGATTAAAGGGAAAAAAAGACAGTGAATTAGAGAAAGTAAATGGGGGACGCTTTTCAGAGAGGAGGCTTATGAGAGCTGCCGGTAGATCACATAAAAGCGAAAAATGGATTATGATAATGCGTACTTGCAATACAAGCCCCAGCTGAAAGGAAGAACAGATGCAAACGCTTGCTCTCTGAAGGGCAGTCAATAACTTGTCTAACGATTTACCAAATTCTCTTTCTGGCTGGAAGGGTCAAGCGCCTGGCCACCTTTTGATTTACTTCCGCGGCAGGACTTCATTGTAACTTCCATGTGTGTTTACAAAAGACGGCATTATCAAAGGGATTACACGGTTAACCTGACCCACCGCACTAGGAAATGCTTCTCGGCTGCTGAAACATGTCACCTAGATTTTGAATTACCGTGTCAAAGGTGAGAAATTAATACACACACACATACACACACACACACACACAACCTACATGTTGTTTAAGAACAAGATAAGCCGGCGGGGAGACTATTTATTCCCTATGCTGTTGCCTATACTGACCATAGGAATGTAGAAACAGAAGAATGCATGGCGAAAGCAACCTTGTGATTTGTGCCTAGGACACCAAATGACAGATGATTGCAGCCCAGCGGAACACGTGCAGATTTGGGACTCTAGTAGCTATCTAAGACATCACTACAGTCAGAAATATATTAAAAGCAAAATCTGTAAGAAAACAGAAAATTAGAAACACTTTGAAAGAGCACATTATATTTCCTTTGTTGAAAAAAGAATAAATATAGTATCTACCACAAATACTCATTCTCAATAAAAAATAATTATTTAAAGCCTAAAGAAAGGGGGAAAGCATAAAATAATCCTGTTTTTAAGAAAAGATCTATGCAAAATTAAAGAATGGCACCTTACACTTAGGGGCATGTTTTCCTTAAAACTTGTATAGCCTCACAGACAGATGTATCACTGAACAACAAGTCAAATAAATTTTAGGAAACCAATAATGAATTACAACAGGGACAACCACCGCTGGCGTAATGGTCTATACTTATCCTGGGTGCGACCTCCTGTGCTCGGGACAGACAATTCTAATCTCACCACTTTTTCTGGAGGGTTCAGAAAGACCCAACATTCTCCTCAATATGGTGCCCCTGGCAAGCACTGCCAAACATCCTGAACTACAGGCTACATCAATCTCTCTGCCATCTATCGATTCCACCTATTTGACAATTTTCAAATCGGTTGTTTCTTAACTTCTCAGGCTATACAAGTAACTACAAGAAACTAAAATCTAATTTACCCATTGGCCTGCACTATGCTATTAGAGGAATTTTCTTATGGAGAAGGGGAACTCTTCAAAACACTTCAATTTGTTCCGTTCCAAACTATGTACATTAAATTCATTTCATGTGTTGCAGAATAGGCAGATTGAAGGAAAACAGAGCAAAGTAGACCAGAATTGGCATCTTTTACATCAGCATTGTTAAAGAAAGTGAACTAAATGTTGCATACTACATTGCCAACTGGCCCTGCCTGTCTCCCTTGCCTCTTCAGAACAATTCACTAGGCAAGTCACATTCCCTTCCTATGGCCCGCAAAGCAGAACCTGACCACAAAATGGATCAACTCCTCTTTAAATGTACTATTTTTTTTTTTGTTATTGATTATATAACTAAAGTAAAACCCAAGAGATCATTAGACTTCTGCTGTGTTCAGGGACTTGGATCAGGAGAAAGACATGCAGATTTAAATCTTCATCATCCCGAGTTAATGGCAGAGAAAGAAAAGACAGACTTTGTGAAAGGTCTGAACGAAGAGCCATATTTCTACAGAGACGTAATTATCAATTTCAAAATTGTAACTTCAATATGTTTGACTCATGATGCCTCAATATTGTTGACTCAAATGGCAAACCAAGCACCTCCTACTTATCTAGACTGTTTGGCTTCATTTTCAGCCATTAAAGTGGACAAGACAGACAACATCCCCCCACCATTTAAGAAAATCCAATAGCAAGAAAGAAAAAGACAAAGATGTAAACAGAGATGAGGGAGAGAGAGTGCGTGTGCATAAGAGAACACGGCACACCCTGGAGAAGACAGATAACTCATGCATGCGCACTCTGAAAAACGTTCCAGTGAATATTACATTCACTACTTCTGATACCACAACATAATCAAGTTACATCAACAATATGAGAACAAATTGCTAAGGAAATAAAGGGAAGTCAGAAACACCAAAGAGCTCCTAGAAAATGAAAGAATAGAAATATACTTGTTGAAATTGGTGGCTCACATAAGCTGGGGGCAGGGGTCGAGCTGACTGCAAAGCGGGAACAGGAGTGAAGTTTTTGGAGTGACTCAAAGTGTTTGTTCTGTATTCTGATGGCAGTGGTGGTCCCTTGACTGCAGGCCTCTGTCGAACTCTTAGGCCCACACTCCAAAAAGAGTGACTTTAACTCTACATAAAATTCAAAAAGTGAATTTAAAAATATACAGTTGTTGAAATACAACAGCCAGTGGGGAGATGGAATAATGGGATGAACAGGCAAACTGGTCTTCTTCAAAATAAACTGGAGAGGGAAAAACTCAAAAAGATAGACAACATGAGAGAAAAGTTAAGAAATCTGTAAACAAATCTATTTAACAGGAGATTTGAACAAGGGAATGAAGAACCACTTACAGCTTCAGCTCTAAAAGGCAAACTGAGTGCCCAGCAGAACAAGTAAAACAATCTCTCTCAAACATACTCCAGTGAGACTTCAGAATTCTACAAATAAAAAAAATCTGCAGAAAGCTTCTGGAGAGAGAGGGGAAAACAGTTTGCCCAGAGAGTTATAATAGCATCGGTCTTCTCATCAGCAAAACTATGCCTCTGAAATCTTATGGGAAAATAGTTTTATACCCTATCAAACTCTGAGAACAAAAAAAGATGACATTTTTCAGTCAAGCAGACTTAAATTTGCAACCTATGCACCCTCTACTTTAAAAATATTAATATAAAGCAACCGAAGTGTCCTACGATAAATGATTGGCTAAAGAAGCTGTGGTACATATATACGATGGAATATTACTCAGCCATAAGAAGAGATGAAATACAGCCATTTGCAACAACATAGATAGACCTTGAAATAATCATACTAAGTGAAATGAGCCAGACAGAAAAATTTGAAAATCACATGATATCACGTATATGTGGGATATAAACTTAAAAGCAACAAATGAACAGGACAAACAAGCAGAGACTCATGGACATGGATAATGGACTAGTAGTTACCAGAGCATAGTGGGGGGAGGGGAGGTAGACAGGGGAAAATTTTTAATCATTTCTTCAATTTAATTAATTTATTTTATTTTATATTATACTATATTATATTAATTTATAGTTCTTCCATGATAACAAAAAAAATTAAATATACCAAATTCAGTGGCAGCTGAGAATGATCTAAAAACAGTGTTTTTAAAACTCTGACTAGAGCCCACTGTAAGAAATGCATCTTACCCCACAACCCAGGACACACACACGTAGATACAACAGAAGTCTCAAAACAATACCTACACCTGTTTTATGTGATGTCTTCTAACATTTTCTTCTTTTTCCTAGTATATTTCTTTCTTATTTTCTAATGCTGGTCATGACCCGCTAAATCAATGTTCTGACTCAGTAATGGGTCCAATTCCACAGTTTGAAAAATGTAGCACTAATAGAAGCAAAGTCAATAAAATGAATGAATGAATGGATGGATGGATGGATATAAAAAACTTGAGGAGCCACAGGAACTGGACCCATGGGATCTGTTGACTGGCAGGGGTGTAATGGCAGAGGATTATGGGGCTGGAAAATATTTTTAAAATACCCACTATTTTTTGTTTCCCCAGTACTTCCCCTCCCATCTCCCCAACCTCTCACTCTCTCTCTCTCCTTTCAGAGTTCACAGATAAAAGGGAAGAAAGCAGGAATGGCCAGCTAGTCTCTGCTTTTTACTTCCTGAAGCCTGAAAACCAGGTGAGGAGATGGCAGATTGTGCCGGGTGGCCCTTGAAAGAAAAGCATCGCAGAGAAAGTGCTCTTAAGAGAATATGATCAGATGAAAAGGGAAGGGGAATAAGGAGAATAAAGGGGACTGTGCACCCTCGGCCAGGCTCAGAGCCTCAAGTCCAGCCCCGACAGGCAGTGGCTTTCGGCGCCTGGGACCACAGTCCACACAGTGTCCTAAGGTGCACTCTGAGAAGGACACAGAAACACTAGAAATGAAAAGGCCACAGACAAAAAAAAAAAGGGACATCTTCAAGGTGACCTGTGTGGGCCTAGGCTTGACGACCAGACAGAAAGACCGAGATGAGGCATCCTCCAAGGTCCTGGCAGCACACGGATCCCCCAAAAATTCAGCCACAATCCCAGTGAAGAGGAGACGGAGTCCAACATGTACTTATATTAAGCTTTCATCTCCCCACCGGAATGAGGGCTTACTAGATAGGAACTGAGTTGTCGCAGGAAAATACAGTGCCAGTCCACATTAGGACTGAGACGACAATTACGCTTCCTTCTGAGGGGCCCAAACCACACACATGGTTCTCCCACGAAGATTATTGCATAGGCTATACTTTCAATACTGTTGTTATAAGATTTGGTTTTGTAGGATCAATCTATAAACAAAACACAGAAAACTTAACTATGAGTACTGCCTAGATATAAATATTACAAATATCTAGCTTTTAATTGCTAAAATGGTAAATATCGGTAAAAACAAAAGCTTTCTCTCCATAATTTTTAAGAGTTTAAAGGAATCCTGAGATGGAAAAATAATGAGAACTAACTGATTTAAAGCACTGTTAGTGAAATTTTTTCTGGGACTTTAAAATCACAAACATTCGCAGTCAACAAAATTATTTACCGGACTGAAGTAAAAGTGACACATTAGAGAACTCTGGTTTTAGACTAGATTTTTCTTACTCCTGAAATCCAGAAAATTCAGATAAGGAAACTAATTTGAATGTTTTGCTTTTATAAAATCTTTTAAGGATTTTTTTTGTCTGAATTTTCAGATTCTAAATCAGTAAGACTCAATTTAATGAGGTGGTACTTATTAATAACCTAAAAAGATTTTAGTGGTTAATAGTAAATGATTTACATTTTAATTACCTTACTTATTATTATTTCATTTTTCAACAACTAATTTTCCCTCTAAACCCAAACCCCACGACCTCCATTGCAGCCTTTATATTCAGTTTATATTAAGTTGTATTTTTTGGACTCTGAATAAATAACCTGCCAGTTTCACTCTAAAGCTACAGATGCTTCCGGTATCAAAGCTTATTTACAAAGATATTCTGGCATCAATCCTCCAATAGCTCTGTGAAGACAGAATAAAGATGCCAATCGTGCCGATAAAACTGATGAAAGATTCAAGCTAAATGGAAAAAGTCATGGAGAAAAAAGAGAATTTTGACTTGAAAGAGCTATCACTTTTACTAAAAACAAAAAAAATAATAAAATAAAAATGGTTATGCTAATTTAGTTTATGGGCCCTTATTACCAACTTTCAGCCCATTCATAAATTCATTTCATTTTAAATAACTAGGATAGTTACACATAAAGCCTTAAAGCATTCTCTTTATTATGCAAGATTTGACACCCATAATAACTGACACTTATTGAGCACTTACTATGGGGCAAATACTGCTCTAAGGACTTGTATCTAATATCCCATTGAATCCTCTCAACAAGCTTTGCAATAGGTTATCGCACCCCTACTAAGTGTCAGACACAGAAATCTCACACAGGTCTGTCCCACCAGGGGTGTGCTGGAGTCAGCTTGCTCTGGCTCGTGAGATCCAACTGTTGAATTTGGGAGGATTTTGTCAACAAGTTGCTAAATACAAGCACTTTTAGAAATTAAACTATAGCAATTTAATTATAATTAAATAAATAACATAAGCAAAGGTGACAGATGCCCAAATCTCACCACTTCCTAAATATTTTACTGCATTGTATTATAATCTACGCTCTTGCCCTTATTTACATCTGCTGTATCTGTAAAGGAAAACCCTGTATAATAATTGCTATTGTGTATCTCCTTCCTGACTCCATGTTCTGTGAGGTCAGGCTGGTAGCTTTAAATTAAGTGGGAGTATTTTCACCACAGACAATGGCAAACGCAGCAAGTCAGGCCTTTTGTTCTCTCAGAGAGCTGATTTTCAAACATTTGCCAGCACAACCCTGGAATCCTCCTGCAGACCACAAGCTCTTAACTTTACAACTTTCTCTGTCACCTGATAAGCGTTATCCATTAATTCCGGTTAACAAAAACAAATGGTTTCCACAGAGAGGCTCTGCTTTAAACTAGAAAATTAAACCATGTGAAAAGTAAAAGTAGTTCACACCATTGAACCATTTAATTAAGTTCTCAGAGAAAAAAATATTGCCTTGTTGGTTCAAAAATAACATCCCAAGAAATAAAGGAAGGGGAAAAAAGACTGCTCTGTAAATAAACAAGAAAGAAAGATATTTCCAAAAATATCTCCCTATAGCCTATTTTTTTACAACTTCTAGTAAAGATTTAAATCCGACAGTAGTTAACTTACCCAAATATGGTACATTTTGTACCTTAAAAAGGGTCTGAGATTTGAGCTCAGTTAATACCTTTCCTCACTACATACTATCACCCTTCCATCTGATACTTCATATCCAACAGATGGTGGAGCCATTTTTAATGCTTTTCTTCTCTCAATAAAATGGAGCAACACCAACCAGTTGTCAATCGACAAAAAGACAGCTCTTGACATTGACTAATTTAGAAGCAATCTTGTCAGAAGTTTGAAAGCCTGCAATCACAAAAACCCAAATCTTCAAGCAAGCTTTCCATGCACAATGAACAAGACAATTAGCTCCTTTCCTTTAATACTTAATTTTCCCATTTAAGACAGAGAATTGCTAGATCGCATTCTCCGAAATTTAATTTTCTCTGTAAGAAAATAATGTGATGTGACTCATCTGAGCACATAGGCACATATACATGATTCAAGGAATTTTCTCATTAATTTCTTTATAAACCAGATATTCTTTTTACGCGAAAAGAATTATAATGGGAATATTTTAATATCATCGTCTTTCCTACTGAGAGAGTTGCATGTGTTGTAACTGTCACTCTCAGTAAAATATCTGTGAGAACAGGACACAGGCCTCCCAAACCTTTATTCTTTCAACGAGTAATTATTAGGTATCTGGTAACAACATGGTTGTATCTATTCAACACCTATGATTGTGTATTTGTTTTCTATTATCACCTATCAAATATAAAATAAAAATAGTTGCCCCAGTTCAGGGTGAGAGGAGAGAATTACGGCAGTTCCCCCACGGACCTGCGGGGGATACATTCCAAGACCCCCAGTAGATGCCCGAAACCACAGATAACACTGACCCCTATGTATACTATGCTTTTCCCACCCATACATACCTATGATAAAGCTTAATTTATAAATTAGGCAATTTCATAGAGAGAAGATACATTCTTACCGTGGATCTTAGCAACCTCAGCATACGATTTTTTTTCCTTTCCTTATTTCAGTCGAGAACTTTTATCTGTTCACTTAAAGAAAGTACTTTCAGGCGTCTCTTTGGCATGTCCGAACTGCCAGCATCACTCCTCTTGCACTTTTGGGCCATTACTTGGTAAAATAAGAATGACTTGAACACAAGCACTGTGATACCTTGACAGTCCATCTGATAACCCAGCAAGAGGGCTACGAGGTGACGACCGGGCAGGAGTGTCTAAAGCGTGGAGACACTGGACGAGGCTAATTCACATCCCGGGCCAGACAGAGCAGGATGGAGCAAGATTTCATCATGCTACTCAGAATGGTGAGTGAT
Organism: Macroglossus sobrinus; assembly: GCA_004027375.1. NCBI lineage: Eukaryota > Metazoa > Chordata > Mammalia > Chiroptera > Pteropodidae > Macroglossus > Macroglossus sobrinus. The sequence goes on from PVKZ01002380.1 coordinate 152,674, forward strand.
TTAAAGCTTATGAATTCTTTATTTCTGGATCTTCCACTTAATATTTTTGGACCAAGGCTGACCACAGATAACTGAAACCACTGGGTAAGAAACCACGGATAATGGGGTACATCACACACTGAACCACCAGACTATATCCCAACATACCACCACTACCTGAGGTTGCTGTCTACAAAATCGGCTTGAAAACAAGGCTAAGTATATTTCTTTACACAGAAAGTTAGATAATATGATCACAGACCAATGTTCCCTAAACAATGCTCCATGGAATACGAATTCCAGGGGATGTTAAAACAAAATAAAATAAATAAAAACTATAAAAGGGGGGAAGGGGTAAGTGCTCTGTCATCAAATATATTTGGTTAATGACGTATTAACACATTTAAAGAGGATATTTACTGGACTTCTCAGATTTGGCCCTCTTCGGCCAAGATCTTACACAAACAGTGTCCTTAGAACACATCCTGAGACATGCTCAGTGATCAGCCCTGTGGCCCAAGTATGTAGCTTGGAAAGCAAAGTGTAAGAGACTCAAAAATTCACATAACTGACTGTCCACACAGATACTTTCCTCAGCACTGGAATTCCCAGCCTGATGCATCTGCTTTTCCTTTTCCTTGAATTTGCTCTGCCTGATGGCTGCATAGTCAACACCTGCCAACGCTTCTGGCCTCTGTTCAAACGTCCCCGTTTCGTAAACCCTTCTCTGACGCCCCAGGCGCACACTCAAAGCAGCTCCTGTGCAACTCACTTGTGATAACTCACTGTATCAGCACTTGTGTGCACGCTGCTGTCACTCATTGCCTGTACACTTCCTGCGAGGAGGAGGGGAACTTGCAAAGCATACTGGATAAACAGGTGAGTGATGGAAAGACGGATTCACTGAAAGAATGATACAGTAAATACAGCTCATTAGAAACTGATGAAAATAAAAAGGTGTAACTGGTTCAAAATGCAGACATTCTCAGAAGAATGTTAATTATAGATGATTTTGCTAAAATGAAAACTAAGCTTTTCCAATATATCTGGATTACTATAGGTTTCCGTAAATTGTTGAAATTAAAGTTGTATTTTTTACATTCCTTAAAATTATTACTCTGATTCTGTAACACTTGCTTATAGTCGGTAACCTTTTCTATGGTTTTTAAATTGCAGGAAATGCTACAATAAATTAATAGAATCCAATATTTTACACTCAGGGATTAACTATGACCAGTCAAGTATTGAATAAATCATTCATTGGGAAATTCAATTTATATATTTAAAGAAATGTGGTCCCTTTCAGGTGTCACAATCCCAGTTTTGCAGCTCTAACTGCTGAAAACTAAATATCCAGGGAAAAAAAAATACCAGTGACCTCAGTACTCACAACCTCAGAAGACACCAAAAAAACTCTGCAAATACCCAATTCCTTAAAAAGATAAATCCCTTCGGCCAAGAATAAAGGCATAAATGAGACTTCCTGCTTTTTTGCTTCCTGCTTTTAAAATAGTTGTATTCTTTAGTGCCAGGTTATAAACCTAATTTTAATATTTTTTTATCATTTACCACTTCCTTTTAACAATTAAAGGGAGAAATGTTCATTTTTGGATGGTCAGTACAAGAAGTATACACACATTTTCAGTCCATCTTGTAGTTTTATGTTTTAGAAGTATGACTTACAGAATAAAAATTATATGAATCTGTCTGCCAAGCAGCCTTTGCAGATACACTGGGATTTGATCCCTAATAATATCCTAATAACAAAAAATCCACAGATTACAACTGAAAAATAGCAGGGCATCTAGTTAATCACTTTTAGTCAATACTTTCCTAATGTCTTGCTGATTTACACAAACAAAAATGAAAGATTGTCGCCAGCTCTATACATTGACAATGGTCAAGAGCAAAGTGATGATCAGTATACCCCCTGTCAAGTGTCTGGTAGTACTTGAAGGAATCATATCCTCTCTGGGAGCTCTACTCCCAAGGACAGGAAGTCACTCGATAAGGGTCTCGGCCACATTTTAGTTATTTCAAAAGAAGCATCTATCAATAATATAGTTCACATTTCTCCTAAGCTCATTCAATAACAGATCACTTTGTATTTAATATCTTCCCATATGAAGCTATTAAAAAAACTCTTTTTTAAAAACATACTCTACGAGGTCCCACCAATAAATTAAGGTCACGATAAAGTTAATATTGGATAGGTACATAGTATGGACCAAACAACATACTGGAGTTTTATGGAAATCTGGTACCTAATATAACCTAAGCAACTATTGTGTGAATCAGAAAAGATGAGTCTTAATTCTCTGTGACCTTGACCAAGTCACTTCATCTCAAGATGGTAAAGTGGGATTGTAATACCTTTCCGGCACGCCTGAATGATTCTGTCAAAGGCTAACCACTGAAATAAATCATGAAAGGATATATAAATTTCAAGTATATTCACTTTGCCAAGAGGGCCACTTTTATCTCACAATGACATTGTCATATAGCTCATCAGCTTCTCTTCTTTGTGGGGCACACAAGCACTGTAGAATATTTATACAACTGATAAACTCAGAATCTACTCAGCAAAAGACTCCTGTATGTCACAATATCAACACATTTCAATGCAAAGTGAGCAGCTTTGCAAGATGAAAATTTCCGCTGTGGCAGCCTCACCAAGAGGAGCATCCTGTACGGAATCCTTGCAGCGTCCCTTGTCATTTGCATGGGCACTTGTTGTCCCCTCACACACTGCTCTGAAAGCATTTGTATCCCATCCGTCACGGTGACAGCCCCACATTACAGATCAATGTAATTTGTTTATTGACTTCTGAATACCAAAGTCTTCCAAGGAGAGTCACAGATCCACAACATGCTGGAGAAACATGGCTGGAAGACATGTAAATACGGATGTATCCTGACAGCTCTTGATGGCTGCCACTCAGAAAATCTCCCAGAGTGCACTTCTTCCTTCAAGGACCATTCTACTCTTAAACATGAAATTTCTACCCCCGCCCCCGCAAGAAGAAAAAACAAAAAATCACATGTAGATAACAGAAGGTAAACAAAAGAGTTAGTGCCACTTGAGTTTTAAAAACAGAGATGTGGTACAGATGTAAATAGTTTTGTATTAGGGTTCTTCAGAGAAAAAGGATGAATGGATGGATGAATGGATGGATGGATGATGATCATGTTGATATATAGGTAGACAGTAGATAAACGAACAAATGATTTTAAGGAAATGGCTAATGCAGTTGTGGAGACTAGAAAACCTGAAATCTGCAGGCAAGTCCAATAGACTGAAGACCCAGCAGGGAGCTGAATTCCTCCTTCTTTCGGAGACCACAGACTTTTTTCTTTAAGACCTTCAATTGATAGGATGTGGCCCACCCACATTATGGAGGGTAATATGCTTTATTTGAAGTCCACTGATTCAAATGTTAATTTACAAAAATACCTCACAGCAACATTTAGACTGGTGCTTAAGTGAAAACTGGGTACCATGACCTGGCCAAGTTGACAATAAAACTAAACATTGTGTTTGCTTTTCATATTGGGGGTATATTTTTCACTCTGAGGGTAACTACTGTCTGGCAGGCTCATCCCACCCAGGGTCTGAGGCACCTCCCCACTGCTTTGCATTTTCAGAGAAGAGATTTTACCAACTCATTGGGGATTTGAGTGAATACCTAGTACATTTATTTATTCTAATCAAGTTCCTGAGACTGATTACAAATCAGAGACAAATCTGATGACATAGTGTGACACGCCATGCCACTCCAAGGCTTAGAATGTCATCTTGTGTGATCTTCACAGCTTTGCTTCTACTATCCTTCTTCCTTCCATCTATCTACTAAAATCTTTTTAATCCTTTAAGACTCTGGTCAAATGCCACAATCTCCAAAACCCTTCCCAGTTCATTCATCCAAATGAATCCCTCACTCCACCCTGTTACTCCCTCACTCCATCCTATTCCACTGCTTGGTGACGGTTCTCAAGCTCCCCCACCCCCAACCCTGCCCCCACTGCAGTGAGATCATCTGGTTCTTTGGAGGTCAAGGCTGTGTTCCACATCTCTGTTCTCTAAAAGCGAGGAGGAAGGGGTCACTTAGAGGCAAAGCAAATTCTACAGGAATATTCCCCTCCTGATATTTTTTTGTAATTTTTAAGCCTTAGTTCTTTTCGGTACAAAACCTCAACTGGCTAGAAAAAAACATGCCTCTCCAAAATGTCTCCTCCCTGGAGAGTGACGATGACCACATCCCCAAGAAACCGAAGTGAAAATAAAAGGTTACGGGTAAGCACAGGAAGTGGGTGACCTTGAGAGATACATGAAGGGAAAGTGGGGCCAATTAACACCAAGGGTCTTTTCCAGCTCTAAGTTCTAGATCATTCAGCCTGAGACACTGCTCCTGTCTCATGGGAGAGCACATGGTCTTCACCAGTAGTTGGGTTCACCAGACAGATTCTCTCTTTCCTGTGGAAACCCCGAAACACTGATACATTCTTACTTTCCAATTTGACCTTTTCTACATCCCCCACTGGGACTACTTGACTTCTCTGCTTACAGGGTTTTTTTTAACCTTTTCTGAACCCAGATTCTTTCATAACATGATCATCATAACAACTGCTTTAAATACATTAAAATCACTCTTCATAACCAACACACAAGAGATCTGTATCATTTTGCCCCTTTTTACAAATGAGGAAACTCAAAGCCATTAAATATGCTTCCCAAAGTCATAAAGCCACCTGGCTTCAAGGTGCATGCTCTCTCTCGGACACAAGACTGCTTATGTTAAGATTATAGCTACAGTATTCCTTAGAATTCCCGAGGCTACACACCAGCTTTCACTGGCATTATTTGAAGTTGGCTGCTTCCTGACAACATAAGAAAAGCATTTTAAATCTCTCTCCTTTTTCTTACCTCAAATCACATGTGGAAATTGCTTGCCCTGAGGGCTCTCCTATGAGTGTGACCAACCATTCCACTCTGCCGGGCCCGGGAGGGGTCCCCTAAGAAGCGGGACTTTCAATTCTGAAACAGAAAGGCGAACTGGGATGGCTGGCCACCGTATATCCTGCAGACCTCCACCGTAGTCACTGCATGGGTACCTGTTAGCTTTGGTCACAGGCATTTTAGGTCCCTAATTTTGATGACTTGTGCCTTGGTCTACTGCCTTTGCTCCTAGATTTGGCCTCCATTTACTGTGGAGACTCTAGCCAACCTTGTATGGAATACAACCAGCATCTTTCTTCTTTAGAAGAAATTATAGACCCTTAAAACTGAGCCAGCACTTGGGTAGGTACGTGGGTGGGAGGGTGGGTGGATGGATGGATAAATGAATAGATGATTGATTGATTGATTGATTGATTGATATAGATAATAAAGTCCCAACCCTCGTATCTGGGACAGGCATGTACCACGTGAACTTCAACCTCAACCTGACTGCAATCCCATCTATACAAGAAAGCCCTTCAGAGCTAGGTATGTACTGGATTTGTTGAAATAGTAAGATGGGGAAAAATGAAGGACCTAGAAGTTAAAAATTCAACTGACCATGAGTGTGCAAAAGTCACACTCATAGGACCTAAGCTTGAACAAATCTGAATAAATAAGATAGGAAAACCTAAAGTTTTAGAAGAGTATATGATGACTAAAGACTGAGATATTAAGAAGCTACAGCGATGACGTATTTTGAAAGAAGTGTAGAAAACACTATAGAAACACCATCTCATGTACTAAAAAACAATTTTTTAAAGGAGACGCATTTAAAGAGTGATTTAAAGAATGACTCTGTAACCTTTAGGGATTTGTATTCAGAGAGCACAATTGTTTTTGAATCTTTAATGGAATGGAAAACACATATTGGGTGAGGGCAAAAATAGCACCCACAGTATAAGCAAAAGGTGATTGTTTGAGGGGTTTTTTCCTAGAAAAGAAAATGTCAAGTTGTAATTAGCTACCATCAGGAGTGGTTCCAAAGATGTGGACCCAGGTACTGCTATTAGCAGGTGTCACCCCATGAGACAACACTGAGAAGAAAGAGCAAAAGAATGTAAAATGCTCAGAAAATGGTGAGACAGGTCGAGTCAACATTTCACTAAGAGAAACCTTAAGCTTCCCACATCAAGTCTTTAACTATTTCCCAACCTTACTACAGTAAGAATAATGGCAGCTAAAAATAAAATAAGACCTAAGAGAATCTAGCAGCAAAGAAACACCCAGAGGCCAACCCAATCTTGCTCAAGATCCACAAAGGAGGTGGAGAAGGGAACTCACCCCTTCCCGACATGGGGAGACTCAGTCACCAACTGACTGTCACCAATCGGTCATCTACATATAGAAACTCTTTGTACATAGGGCAAAGTCTGTAGAGACTCTGGAGCCAAGATTAAGTGGCATTATCTTGAAAGAGTATGGATAACCGAGTGAAATTACCAACAATCAGGAATAGCCATTTCATTCCAGGCCTCAGATTGGGATTTTATAGAATGGGTCCTCTCCAGCCCACTGCTGTGGACATGCCACCTGCTCAAGTTCTGGGAGAGCTGGCACTACAGCAAAGATGGCAGCACCAGCTTTAAATGCAGAGAGAAAATGCTTGAGACCCATCTGTTCTGGCCTAGTCCTCCTGGTGACCCTACTAAAGGACCTGGGGTCAACATAAAGTTTCATTGACACTCCAACCCCAGCATCTTGACCATGCACAACACAATTTGTAGATTTGTAGTTTGAAGATTTCTGAGGCAAAAAAAAGAAGAGGATGGGGTGTTAACCTGACTTCTTGATGATAATCTCATGTCGCATTATTTTTAAATCACAGCTATTCTTTTAGGTGTTTTCTGCACATCCATGAGCACTCATACACACTCCCAAAGCTCTAGAAGGAAAACAATGTGAAATTAAACCCTTAAGTTCTTTATAAACCTCACCCAGAGGTCCCTCATCATAATTCACGAGGAAGTGTATGAATCCATCATTAAGCATTGCATTTTTAAAGGTGTCCCTGAGACTTGAGCTAACCCAGTAGGAGGAGTTGCCTGAAAAAGTAATATCCTAAAGGAAAACCAAAACAATAATTCATAAAGATCTATGCACTCCAATATTTATGGCAGCACAATTTACAATAGCCAAGATATGGAAGCAACTTAAGTGCCCATCAACAGACTATTGGGTAAAGAAATTATGGTTCATATATACGATGGAATATTACTCAGCCATTAAAAAAAAAATGAAATCCTACCCTTTGCAATGACATGGATGAACCTAGAGGTTATTATGCTGAGTGAAATAAGTCAGACAAAGATAAATACCACATGATTTCACTTATATGCAGAATCTGAAGAACAAAAAGAACAAATTAATCAAAAACAGACTCACAAATACAATGGACCATTTGGTGACACAAACTATTAGTTGATCGTTGGTCACAGGGATGGGGAGCATGGCAGAGGGAATGCAGTTAGCATTAATATGTTGGCTAGGTGGAGCGTCGGGGAGGGAGGAAGGGAGAAATTGGGGGAATCATTTTGTGAACTAAAGTGATATCCTAAACACTCAGGATATCAAGGCAAATTGGGCAAAAGAGGAGAAAAAAAGGAAAACTATTGCTAAAATACTTTTTTCAAATGAGTTTCTCACCATCCTGCAATAACACAGTGCTGTGACCAATGACCTCGAGGCAGTACAGAGGGAGCTTGGGATCCACTGATATTTTCTCTTGTTTATCCAGTTTTCTGTTTTCTGTTTGTTTTTACTGTTAGGACCATTAGCAAGAAAATCAAAACGTGCAGGTTAAGGCCGAGTCCGGTCGGATACGTTTAAGGACGGTTTTTCCTGGTTGGTTCTACGGCACGCATGTGACTCGCGGGCACGGTCCTTAATACTCCATGTCATCCTCTCCCTCGAGCGCTGGCCTGTCACAGGCAGCGGCACGCCTCTGCCAGTGGTCAGGCACCAGGGCACCGTTTCCTGGCTCAAGAACAAGCTTTTTCTAGTTTTCTTTGAAATTTGAGAGATTCCAAGGGTAAGTCCTTTTCAATTCACATTTTACACTGAAATCCTCTTGGCCACGGATGAAGGAAAGGACGATGGCACAAGTGTATTTTTCCCGAATGTTTGAAGAATTTCGAAAAACTATAAAAATGCCAGGCTCTGCCTGAGATCCCTATTAATGTCATTCGAATTAACTGAACTTTATTGAAAGTCAGAATTAAAAGAAATGTATGACTTGGCATGTACTCCAAGTCACCCAGTACAAGTACGGTATCCAAAATGCCCAAATATTTCAGCGTCATGAAACTTGAGAGTTAATTACCCAGGCACTGCAAGATAAGTGCTATATAAACACAGACAGATTCTCATGTCTTAGTATTAACCTCATAAAACAGAGTTGTATTTAAAGAGGTATTACTTCTGGGCTGAAACTACAAATTAATGAAGGTTCGTTTCTTTTGAGAAGATGAACTTCTACATCGAAGCAGAAAATGTATCCGGTTAATTTCAAAATTGACATAGTTCATTCTATCACTGGTACTGAAATTTTTTAAGTTTCTGCTATTAGAAACTTTAATCACCACATGCTGTCTTAATTTTATTAGAAGCAATGTATCAAGTTACAATCTTGAGCTAAGACTAAGAAATTGAGAGGGCCCAAGCAGACCTTTTGAAATTCATAATTTCAGGAAAAATATGTACAATGCTGAGTAGCAGTAAGACTTCTCACGGACCACAAGGGACATGATAAAGAGGGTGGCATTCAGCTGGCAATAATTTTTTAAACCTGTTAACTCATGCACCAAAAAGAGGCAGGGCTGGAGGGGGTGGGGGTCAAGGGTCAAAGTTACAGCTCTTTGAACTTTGGTATCAATGCAAATTGACACACAAAGGTTGGGGCACAAGCCGATCATGTGACTTAAATGAAAATCCACTCACCTGCTTCTCTAGCTTAAGGTGACTGTTAAACACCTAACAGCATCTTGGCTCTACTACCCACAAGCACTGTCCCTTGGGCATGTTATTTAATACCTCTGGGTCTCAGTTTCATCATCTCCAAAATGGCAATTATAACAGTATGTACCTCGCAGAGTTGTTACGAGGACGACAAGAATTAGCACTTGTAAAGTGCTCTGAACAGCTCTAGCACACAGTAAGTGGTCTGTATTCAACGAACTGCAATTTACACAACTCTATGACCAGCCTGTAGTGCAGAAGATCCGACCAAATTAGCGTCAAACGTAGCCACAGTTCCTATGAGAGAGTTCAGGGGGCTCCCCTGTGAGAATGAAAAGAAAGGATCCAAAATGACTTGAAATAGATGCACTGTGGTGACGCACACACGAAAATCAGCCAGCACGGTGGCTACGGGTTCCTGCGGCTCCACAGACAAATGCTTTGTTTGTCCTAAAGCTTTGTTGTCTCTGGTGAGTCATCACAACACAGACCAGTGAACCGTGGTCAAATGTCCTGCACTGACACTCGAGCTGAGTTAGATGGGAAGCAAAGAGCAACCACATTCACTGAGCCCTGACTCGGGCTGGATACTGTCAGTCAACTCCGCTCGTGCCACAGAGATGAGCACCCACTTCTCACAGTGGAGGGTATGTTGCCATCATGAAGTTTCTAAGCGGTGGGGCCAGAGTTCAAATCCAGATCCCTGATGCCAGTCTGTAGACGTTTCCCTACACAGTGTCCCCTTTTGCTCATTAAAAAACAAAACAAAACAAAACAAAACAAAACAAAACAAAAAAACCTAACAGAACACTTCAGAGAAGGGGAAATTAATGCAACTTTTGAACCCAATATTTCCCAAACCTGTGAAAGATTCGATTGTTAAAAACTAGAAATGCAAATAGAGTGATGGTGAGTGTCCTCCAGACACTTAAAAGGCAGTAGGGAAAGGTTTGGGGGCAGGAGAAACAATTATGGGAGAAAAAGTGAGCACAGTCACTTTGGAAAACAAAATGGCATCACACTTTGAACTCTGAAAATACACATGGACCCAGCCATTCCACTCCTGGGTACACCTTCTAGACTCAAAACTACTGTATGTTTGCACCCACAATGTCAGAGCAGAAAACTGGATCTATTCAACCCTGCAACCCTGCACAACAGGGAAAAATCACAGCAGTGATGCAGAGCCACCTGCAGCACAGGGATGAGTGAAATAAAACAAGCCAGGAAAATGCACACTGTTTTATCCCACCAACATAAAGGTCAAGAAGCTATAAAATTAAGAAGTATACTGTTTATGGAATCATACACATGCGGATTAGCTATAAAAGAGAGAAAAATGGAAACACGAAATTTGGGGTGGCAGTTATTTTAGGAGGGAGACAAATGTGGTCAAGGAGGATGTTATAACCTAAACGTTTGTGGCCCCTCGAAAATCCACAAGTTGAAATCCTAATCCCCAAGGGGATGGTATTAGGAGGTGGGGTTTTGGGAGGTGACTGGATCACAAGGGTGGGACCTTCATGAATGGGATTAGTGCCCTTATGCAAGGGACTCCTGAAGGCTCCCTGCCCTCTTCTTCCCTGTGAGGACACAGATAGATGACAGCTGTTTATCAACCTGGAAACAGCCCTCACCAGACACCAAATCTGCAAGCACCTTGATCTTGGACTTCTTACTCTTTGAACGGTGAGAAGTAAGTGTTTGTTGTTTTAAGCCACCCAGACTGAATGAACTGAGGCAGGGCACCACGTGACACTGGCAGTATTTCTTAAACCCAATATAATTGTATGATTTTCCTAAACTGTGCCATCAAACTTATGACCTTTTACATGCACATTTTATGAAATATTTTAAAACAAGTAGATCAAATTTACTCTATTAATTGTTGAAAGCAGTATCGTCATATATACCAATAGCCAAAAAATAAGGCAAAATGTAATGAGAGAGGAAAAGTTGCTATTCCCTCAGTGTCTCTGTGCCACGTCCATGCTGGGGACTTTCGTATAAGTAATTTCATAAGAACAACAAAGATGAATGAGGTTTCAGAGGAGAGACGCCACCTGGCTGGCAGGAGGACTTCCTGCAGAGGGCTGCCATTCGACTCCTGCCATAGAAGTGGGTAACGCATTTGAGTAAGTAGATGTTGGGGGAGATCAGGGAGAGAAAGCAACATTTCTAGAGAGGGCAGCGGAAGGACACTGGGCATGTCCGAGAAACGTCAAATGTCTGATCTGGATCTTTGTCTTAACTCTATGTACCAGAGATAACCAGTTCTTCAGTCTGAGATCTGTTAAGAGTCTGGATAATCCCTACTAGCCTGTAAAGTCTCTGAGCCTCTACTTTTAACTTATTCATAGCTTAACACGATGTGAAAAGAAAGTTGCAAACTAGACTTCTCTTGCTTCTCCACGTTTCCTCAGCAAATCAGTCTTGGACATCAGCTTCCGCCACCACCAAAGGGGAAAGTTCTAACATTAAATCTATTTTTACTGGAAGATACGTCGATTAATTGAAAATAGGGCAAACTTAACATTTTTACAGTCAAGTGCAATGCGTTTTGTGCGTTTTCTCAGAAATATCACTCAGCACAGCTACTATCTAAAAGAATAACATTCCTTCTGGAGGTGATGGGGCCTCGCTTCCAGCACCACAGTCCGTCAGCTCTTTCTATTCTGGTCAAGAGCCTGCCTTCATTCACGTAGGTGAGACCTGTCTCCTGCTGTTCTGCTTGATTGTGACAGCAGCATCTTCTCGCCTTCCCAGCAGAACACACATACGATCCACTCTTGTACCTTTAGACTTTCGGAAGCTGCCCGAGGCCACACTCGGCATGAAACTTACCTATTCGATAAAGTTTCCCTGAAAGTTTTAAAGTAATAAACAAAAATCATTTCACCTACACACAAAAGAGCTTTAATTACTTTTAAAGATAAGGCTTAAAAATATGGGGGGAAAGAGGAGAAAAGAGAGAAAGCTATCTATCATAAAGTTTCATGTTTGAAAAACTACACACCAAAAATTCCTTCAGAAACAATGGCAGTGTGCATAAAGTTTTATAAGGCATTTTAAATAAAAGGCATTTTATAAGTAACTTCTTCTAAAAGAAGTGACGTTATCTTTCGGCATTGATATCAAATACAACATTAAACACAGAATTATCTCAGTCATCAACCTCAAGCTAAGCTTTCTTAAAATTTCACAAAGCTATTGTATCAGAGCAGCATCTAAAAAGCTTGGTGATTTCAAGGAATGTTAAAGACACTCAAACATTCTTTAAATGTCTGCTGATTATTCTAGAACATAATTTGGTTTATCTCAGAACCAAGGATTTCCTTAACTATGGGTGTAAACCATTTGAACTAGGACTCACATATCCTAGCTTTTGAGCTTGGCTCCTACATTAACCAATTGTGTGAACTTGGGCAGGTCAAAGGTTCTGAGCCTTGATTTTCTCTCCTGGTCTACACATATATATAATGTTGTAAGGATAAACTAGAGAATGTAAAAGTAACTAAATATAAAGTGTGAGATACTGTAATGAATTATTATAAAATATTGAAAAGATTATATGTTGGAAAACCTCCTCTATCATGCATACCACTGGTCACCATGGCAGTCAAGGTTAAGCACCCTATCCCCATCTGGGCGGCCACTGCACCTGTGCCTGCATCCATTGCAGCTCTCATCACAAAACTGTGTGCTGGACTGTCAGCCCCACGAGACTCTGCACCCCTCACACTCTGCGTCACCTTTGTTGGACAGACAGACATCTGTGGGATGTTGAGTGGATGGTCCAGGGTGAAAAAGTGAACATGACACCAGCACAGGCAGAATTAACAAAACTCTCAAGTCATAAGAAGCGAGTCTCATTCCAGATCTTCTTAGATACATTCAGGGAAACGAGAGAAATAACTTCCTAATACCAAGAAGCAATTCGAACCCTTTCTGACCACTTTGGAGAGGAGGGGGGTAATGTCCTCTTGATCAGTGTAAATCTCAGAGGGTATGGGATATATGGCCTCAACAATCTCCTATTTTCTACGAAATAACATGTATCAGTATTCTCAAATTCACTTCAACAGCTAGTAAAGCATAACTCTCTCTGCTCAGCCAACATCTGTTCACACCAACTTATTTTACTAAAACTGAAGACAGTTCCTACATTGATGAAAACTCCATTGTCTCAACTTTTTTCACTCCCCTAACATTAAGAAAATTAAAGTGAACTTTAGAGACTTGAGAAAGTATGGCTCTGTTATTGGAAATTGTATATTTCAGAATAAAAGTGTGTCAAAAGAGCCATCATATGAAGGTGATGACACCAACCTACAGCTACAATTCATAGTGAACAAAATTAAATTGTACGATGGTCAGACAATACAAATTGGAGATTTTAATTTGCAAGTGTTTTGATGGAAACTCTAGGTCATATGTTATGCAAATGCAATATACAAAACTTTGATTTAATAGAATTTGGGTATTGGGACATCAATTTGTTACATGGTGTTTGAGTCCTGTCGAATACAAACATTCCAAGTCCCCGTGACACTCTCTTTGCTCTGCTAGGGTCATCTAAAAATAGCACGCGGACATGCAGTCAGATCTCCCAGGCAATGCTAAAGAGGTGGCTCTAAATGGCAGGAATCTTAGTTTAAAGAGACAGTGCAGCTTATTAAGCCCCTCAGAGTAAAGTGCAGATGAACTGCCAATCCCCACCGCACACCTGCTTGTGTGCAGACGCTGCGGTCACATTGCATCGGAATTCATTCTTCCTGCATGGTAGGCAGTAATCATCACTCTAAACAAAAGAGGAATTTCATACTCAGGTGATGGGGTGAAACCCATCACAAGACACAGAATTTTACAGGGTCCTAGAAATCACCTGGAACAATGCTCCTCAAACTTTGGTGTGTATCGGAACAGCCCGAGTGCTTACAGACAGCATCAGTGTGGCTATTAGATCCCATACGCTCTCACCTATCCAAAGATATCACTCTGAAATTGTCCCCTTTTTCCAATAATATTTCCCCTCTCTGGTGGTTCATTCACACTGGTATATAAGCATGTTGCTATTTCTCCCAGTTTTTTTTTTAATTCCTTGAACTCTGGTTTCTCCGCGGCCACCACTCCATCTTTCTCTTGCCTAAATGCAGAACTCTTCAAAAAAGTGTCTACACTTGCTTTCTCTAATTCTTTTGTTTTCATTCTCTCTTGCACTTCCCTCCAATCCTCATCTTCACCAGTGAACTGAAATGACTCATCACTAGGACATCCATCAATCGTCCCTATGCTGCTCAATCCAACATTCGGTTCTCAGTCTTCATCACATTTGCTCTGTCAGCAGCATCTGACTCGGTTTATCTCTCCTTCCTGCCAGAAGTACGTTCTTCACTAGGCTTACAGAACACCATGTTCTCTTAGTTCTCTTAATATTTAATACCCTCTTAGTTCTCTTCACTTTTAATACCTACTCTATGGCTCATGACCGCAGCCTGCACTTGTCCCTTGATCTCTAGTCTCATGTGTCCACCTGCCTTCCTGACACATCTTCTTCAGTGTCTAATGGACAACTCAAACCTACCAAATCCCACCCGAAACTTCTGATTCTCCCTATAAAACCTGTGCGTTCTACAGTCTCTCCCCATCAGTAAATTACTAGTCACTGACCAATTGCTCAGAAAGAAAAAAAAAAAAAGTAATATTTGACTCCTTGCTTTCTCTATACCCCACATCCCAAAGGTAAATCCTGGTGGCCCCACCTCCAAAATATATTCAGAACATTACCTCTTCCAATCTCTGCTACTACTATTACCATGGTGCAAACCCCATCATTTCTTACCTGGATTACTGCAACAGACTCTTGAATCGTTTCCCTGCATCCACCCCTTCCTCCTCCAATCTGTTCTCAATGTGGCAACCAGACAAAACTTTTAAAACATAAATCAGGTTCCAGTCAAGATGGCAGAGTAAGTAAACACTGTGCTCACCTCCACCCACAACCACATAAACGTTACAACTAAACTACAGAACAACCACCATTGAGAATCGCCTTTATGCTAGGCTAAACAGAGTCCTACAACTAAAGATATAAAGAAAAAGCCACCTAAAGACTGGTAGGAGGGATGAAGATACAAATGGGCTAGTCCCACATCCATGTGTGGCAGTTAAAAATCAGGAGAAATATCTTAGCTGCAGAGGTCCCCTGCCTCATCCAATTTCCAGACCCACCTGCAACAATGTGGACAGACCTAGAGGGTATTATGCTAAGCGAAATAAGTCAAACAGAGAAAGACAAATATTACATGATTTCACATACATGTGGAATCTAAAAAACATAATAAACAGACAAGACAGAATAAAACTCACAGACACCGATGTGTTGATGGTTGTTGAATAGGAGGGAGGTTGGGAGGCTGGATGAAAAGGGAAAGGGATTAAGAAGTACAAATAGGAAGTTACAAAATAGTCACGAGGATGTAAAGTACAGCATTGGGAATATAGTCAATAATATTGTAATAACTATGTATGGTGTCAGATGGGTACTACACTTATCAGAGCAATTACGTCATAAGTTACATAAATGTCTAAGCTCTACGTTGTACACCTGAAACTAATATAATATTTACAACTTTAATTGAAAAATAAAGTTATTAAATGCAAAAACAAAAAAAAAAACATAAATATCACCAGTCAGAGTAAAAACACATTTTTTAAATCACCTAAAGACCTTACGAGATTCCTGCTTTTCCCAGCCCCACTTCTCCAACTTCATTTCCTCCTCCTCTGCCCTGTGACATCATTATTCCTTTTTTCCCCATCACACCAGCAGGTTTTACCTCCTTTCCCTTTACTTGTTCTAACCCAAACATCAGCCCAGCTCACCCCTCACTCCCATCAGGTCTCTGCCCAAACATCACTTCACAAGAGAGCACCCCTGACATCCTGCATGAAACAGTAACTCACCTCTCCACCCAGTGTTCTCGCCTCTGTCTTACTGTTGCCATGGCATCCATCACCACGTGACATATGAGCTATTTACCTTTTTTTTTTAAATCTGTCTCTCTTCACTAGAATGAAGTTCCATGAGAGCAAGGAAACTGCTCTATCCCTAGCTCCTACACTGGGCCTTGTACTTTGTAGGCACAGGATACACATGCTCTGAGTGAATAAATAAATTCACAAATAGGTGAAAACGCCCATCGTAAAGCGAAATTTGCTTTATCGTAGAAACAGCATTTTTACCAGTTTGTCTACCTAAATTTCACCAAAGTTGGGACAAGCACAGCTCTCTCTCAGCATTGCAAACCTTATGGCTATAAAAAAACCATTCAGAGATTCTGTGAAGAACTAAAACTCCTCAGATTAAAAAAAAAAAGTATGCTAACATCGTACTCCTTTCGAATGATATTTTTACTTCTAAAGATGCTGGGTCCTCCTCAGCCTCACAGTCACCAGAGGCTGTGCCACCTAAATGAAGTGACTTTTTGGCATCGGTTTCTCCCTGCAGGGGTTGTACCTGGGTCATCTCTGTGCTTACAACAGCGACACAATCTATACATTGTCACACTTTATATTAACATAAGCTGTAGATGCAGTCACAGGGCCACAGGAGTCAAGTGTCTGCTTCTGAAGGAAAAAAAAATGACCATCCTGCGATGTATTTTTCTACTTCCTACCATGCCAAATGAAAGCCTGATAAAAAGGCATTGAGATAAGAATATGAAACAGTCGGTGATGGAGATTCTGGTGGCATTCTACACAGACACGGCCGCAACGTTGTTCATCGGTTTAATTTTACCAGACTGACTTTGATTTCATATGCCAAGTTTTCTCTGTTAGGCCTTCAGCAGGTGCAATGTGGCAGATCAATATAGCTAACTTCTCAGCCACTGAGCTAAGAAAACTCTCTATCACAATGTGTCGGGGTGAGAAACAGCAAAAGTTGGGAGGAAGGGGAAAGAAGGAAAAGGCAATAAAGAGAAAGAGATGAGATTTTCAAAGGAACCTGTTATATATGCCCAGCGATACTGTTGGAATTATTGTTCTTTTGTTCCTTTGTTTGTGGGGATTTAGATATGTGTCTTATATGGCTAACCTGTAAGCCTGCCTTTAGTCTGTCATCACCACAACACACCAGATCAGGACTTGAAATGGGGCTTCTGAAGGTAACAGTGCTGTGACATCAATGTGTTTAAACGTCCTGAGCCCTTGAGAAGAGTAAGCACCTAACAGAAACAGAGAAGGAAAAGCGAGACCAAGTGCGGTCAACCAGATGAATCTAGAATGATCTTCCTGCAAGGGAGACAGGAAAGTGGCAGTTAAATATGCCAAAGATAAAGCAAAAGAAAAAAGGTTGCACAAGAAGCCACAGATATCCTAAAGCCAGAGTGACGTCAGCTTAGGGATACTCGGGACATGACTATGTATGACCAATTGCTCCAAAAGACTAAAAAACCCACAGCAAGACCCCTGTCATTTAAACGGGACTCTCAGCCACACACACATAGTTATGATGTTGTTCCCCGGTATCTTTCAGCCTCATTTCTGACCTCCCCCGATGCCCACCCACCACGCACATGTCACCTTCATGGCAGTGCTCACAGGTCGTTCCAGCATGCCACTGAGGACTGTGTCTTCTGTCCCAGGTGCCTAATGCTCTGAATTTGCAATTAATATTAAATCAGTAATAGTCATTAGATACCTACTATTTTAGACTTACATTAGAATAACATATTTAATTAAATTTAATAAGTAATAATAGTAACATGGAGTTAAACGTCTTTTCATTGAAGTCCATGGAGACGTGACTGAGATCATCCAAGTTTTCTATTCAAAACTAGAAAATCAATATTGTTATACATAATCCTTCTGATCCTCACTGCCAAACAGAAATGCTTTTTAAGATTTTTTTTCACTTGGGGTTTTTGTGTTATTTGGTTTTGCTCTGTCATCTGAAAATCATACCAATGATGGAGATTTAAAATAGAAAAGTCACCTTACAGCCTTGTCACCCTGAACAAGCCCGATCCCATCTTATCTCAAAAGCTAAGCAGGGTCGGGCCTGGTTAGTACTTGGATGGGAGACCACCTAGGAAGACCAGATGCTGTAGGTGTAAAAAAATTTTAAAAAATAAGGACTTGTACACGGTGAAGGTCCTTGCAATCTGTGAGGTCAATCAAGGGTTGCCTCGCCTTAAAAAAAAAAAATAGAAAAGTTGCACTTATTTAAATATATAGTAGAGGTCACAAAACAATCTGAATTCAAATGAATTTTCTAAAAATATACATATATTTCCTTTCTGATTTTTTGCAAATTTGTTTACTCCTTTAAAAGTTCTATGCTATTTTGGGATTTTACTGCAAAGCCAAGATAAGCACTGATTTAAATCTGGTATGGCTGTTTCCCTCTCAGAAAAACAATCCCGGTCAACTGCCACAATAATTATAAACACAATGGCCAAGGATATAGAAAAGGAAAATTCATGCTTTCACATTCAGTATATAGGTTTCTGACTTAACCTTGAGAAAATATTAACAATAAACACAATTCCTTTTGGAAATCTAGTTTAATTAACCATTTAAGGAAACTGAAAGTTTTCATTAACTTTTCCTAATTAAACGCATTCTGTTTCTTTATTATTCTCGATGTTTTAAAAGTAATGATTTTAGGAGATGTATTTCTAATTACCATTTCTAAAAATATTGCAAGCCATGTTTTTACCATCTTGAAATGAATCAATGACCTGGAAATGCCCATAATTGGAAATACAAGATAAATTCTGTTCTAACAAACCAACCCATTCTGTCATAAAGACAGGATAATTAGCAGAGATACTATTAAACAGGGCACTATGGTGATAGGTGTCAGAGAGATGTAAAGATAGATTTAAAAAAAAAAAAAAAAAGGTAGCCCAAGAAAAGAAATTAAGTCATTTGTGCAAGCAGGCAAAAAAAAAAAAAAAAAAAAAAAAAAATCTATGAGAATGAAATAAGAAAAAGAAGGGAAGAAATGAAGGAGGAAGCAGGGGGAGTGTAACTGGTATTAGGAACAAATATTTAGTATAAGTAGTACTTCCTATATACCTGAGTCTGCCCAATAATGAGTCATCTTAACTTTTTACTGAATTAAAGGGGTTTTCTCTCTCTCTCTCTCTCTCTCTCTCTCTCTCTCTCTCTCTCTCTCTCTCTCTCTTGATGGCACTGGAAAAGATCCTTAATAAATGTGAACCTGTATTTAAAAAACAGGGAGAGAAATTCCCTTTGAGTAAAGAGAAAAAGAGAAAAACGTGACCCATAGTAAACATTTTCGTTAAAAAGAATACTGAACTCCTACAGGTTTGTTTTGTATTTAAGTCATGACATTGACCACAGTTTTCTGTTTAACACATAAATGAATAAAAGCATTGTTTTGTTTCTTAAAACCTGACCAGAGTTTGGGAGGATCTGAGATGATTTTTTTAAAAAAAGTGTTGGTGACAAAAAAATTAGGGGCACAGCCTCAACTTCATAAAAAAAAAAAAGAGATTGCATAATTATTTTTCCACATACAGTGCCTAAAATGAATTACGTATAGCAGGTTCTCAGTAAGTACTTGTGTAAGGAAGTAGAAACAGTTCTAAAACATGGTACTGTCTTAATTCATGTTTCTTACTACAAAAGCTGCCCCACCTGCCACTCATGTCTTCACTCAAATCAGTGGCATTTATCGAGCACCTACTATGTATGAAGATTGCCCCTTTCATGTCTGTCACTCGCTATTAGTTTTTAATCCTGCAGCTGAAAAGCCCCAGGGGCAGTGAACAGCTGGGACTAGTAATAGCATATCACTCGACCCAGCAACACCCTCACTCCATCTGGCACATCATTCCTGGAACAGTCCCTGGAAAAGGAATTGCACTAGGTAAGAACGTGAAGGCAGGGTGATGGGTTTCAGCAGCAATTGCATGTGACAAGCAGCCCTTCCGGTCTAACCATCAGCAGCTGCACACCCGTCTTCTGCCCAGTTAAATGTTAGCTCTCCTTTCAACCCTTCCACACCTTCGCCCCAGTGCCTCCTTCTCTTAGACTAATAGTTCTGCCAACTCAGGACCCATCAGTCTTTCTACATCAGCGTTAAGCTGTATGGAACACAGAAGAGAGAGTGAACTCAATCCTCCTAGGATTTGGGTCACAGCCCAACATTCTCACAGGCTTGGCTCCCTCGTTTGAAGTCCGCTCGGCTCCTCCTTCCTAGCTTGTAAGAAGAAAACGCTTCTTAAAGATGCCAGATTTCCTTTTCACATACTTTTACAGACCAGATATTATATATTGAAGTGGCTGAAAATACTAACTATCAAGGAATTTTTCATGAAAACAGTAATAATCATCTAAATGTATAAATACATTTGCTACTATTTTTTATAAAGATGATAGCAATTCATTGGGGATACATTTCATTCATGATAATGCTTATAAAGAAAGTAAAAGTTAAGAATCACAGTAAAACTTAGTGATTAAAAGAGATCTGATTTAAAATAGAAAAACCAGGAAATGGAATGATATATACCTTCTCCAAGTCAAAAAATGTCTAAGGTATTTAGCTACAGGAAAAGGACACTGATCCAGAAATGTAAGTGGTAATGCCAGCAGAGAATTATTAATAAATGACTTTTATTTTAAGCTTCTGAATTTCCTTTAAAAAGCCAAGATTTAAATATTCTTTGCTTGGACTTACCGTTCTAAAAACACAGGAGCACAAGAGAGAACAATGAGCTATGCTTTCTTAAGAGTTCATTTACTAGGTCAAATGTGCATTAGAATCTTAATTCTGATCGACAAAATCATTGTTCTCTTACAATTTCACTGAATATTTATATTCATAGCCTATTTAAGGAAACCAGAATTATTTTCATCATGACCCATTTGCTCCACCTTATAGAATACTTGGAACACACACACACAAAAGAAAGTTTAAAGGCCTATGTTTCTGAAATAATTTGACTTTTTAAATCAAAATTCATAAATGTTTGAGAGTGCTATTTTTTAAATTCACTCTCATGATAAACTCTTTCTATTGAGCCCCAAATCATAATTCATTAAGAAATACGATAAACTTCTAAAAATGAGTTACATGTCCAACAACTGTCTTGAAATTGGAGAGACAGAGCTGTCTCTGATGGTGATCACCTACAAGTTCTCTTTCTACTACAGAAAAGGAGCAAGAGGAAGGAGACGAAGAGAAATAGGTATGTACAGCCAAGACACGAAATGGAATTTAGATGAGCTTGGAAAGATTAAATTAAAAGGGGCAGAAAAGGAACCATTAGTACAAAGTCAAGGGAGGAGGGGAGGAAACTTACAACTTCGTATGAGAAAGACTACTTTCCTGTTAAAATGGAATACACTGCCTTGTGGAGAAACAGGCACCATACCCACTAACAGAACTCAGGTAGAAGCTGAAAGACGACCCGGCAGGGACACTGAAGTTGTGACTTTCTAGCCAGGAAACCAGACTAGGAGGCCAGCTTCGTGAGTCCACATTTTACGTGGGGAGAGCCAAGTGTGTTGAACCCTTTTACAAAGCCAAAAAAGTGTAGGTCAGCACTTGTAAATAAATGCATTATAATTTACATGTCAGTGATGAACACGTGTTTCAGTTGCTCAGCAACTGTATTCCTCCTCTTGGTCACGTCCCTTTGGAATGGACCCAGTCCCACTGGTTTGAGTGTGGCTGGTCTTACACCTACCCCCTCAGTTTGTACCATCCTCCTGGTCACAGAGGTGGGCATGTCACTAAAATCAGCTGCAGCCAAATAATCTTGGAGCTTTCATTCAAACTATTGGGGAAGAAAAGTTCTTTCTGCTGAGCTAGCGAGGACGTAAGCCTGAAGCTGCCGAAAAGCCATCTTGTCACCACAAGGAAATAGGCCACCCAAGAAAGAGTGGAGAAAGGAAGAAGAGCTGATGATATCCTCTGGGCCTGTCAATGCCTGGGCTTTTCAGCCATCAGCTATGCAAGCCAGGACACTCCCTCTTCTGTTTTAGGTCGGTTTGTGTTGAGTTTCTGTCACTTGCAACCAAAAAGTCCTGACTAACATCGAAGGAGGAAATAATGAGAAAGGGAGCTTAAATGTCTCGATAGTGGCTAACGAACTAATTCACTGGGATTTTCACCCTTTAAAACATGAAATATTGAGGGTGTCGGAAGCTACATAATCAGAAGCCCCTTGGTAATAGAACTGGCTCATATTCTTTATCATGACAATCTTCCAATTCGTACTGAATCCACTATTCTCCTAGCTATGTGCCTCAGTTTCCTCAAGAGGTTTCTTGGTTCTCTTAATCCACCGAGAAAGAAATGACATGGGTCACGTCCAAGAGTCATAAGCAATTCTGTGCCACTCTTCCTTGTGGCATTGCACTCATGTGCATCAACTAGAAATCTCTCCTCTAAGTGGACAAACTGTTTCAAAAAAACAAGATTCCAGAAATAGTTTGTCGAGCAGTCAGGGTCCGCTGTTATGAAACCGCTTCCCAGGCTGAAAGCACCAAACTATTCGCTCTCTGAATCAGGGTTTTCTCAATGAGTCTTAGGCCCATCAACCAGGGCACCTGAATCTCATCACTCCACACTTACATTTTCTGCATTTTTGATCATTTTTCAATCTTTATTTATATTTTCTTACCATACTGAGAAGTAGTTCAGTTTAGAAATTTTAATATAACCTGGAATGGGGCCATCGCAAGGAGAGAAATCTCATTGTTTCCAAGCTTCTACAGAAACTTAGAGCTAGAAATGTCCATACTTGTATTCCTATCTGATCGCTCATTTTTATTTAATAACATTCAATCATAGCATCGTTGATTTCAAAAGACAAAAACAAGTTTTCCCAAAGAATAAATCTGCACTTTTCTCCCTACGGTCCAAGTCATGTAAATATCCCCTGCCGTGAGCTCACAAGCAGCTTAGCCTAAGTGCAGACGCTCACAATAGAAACGAAGCATCATCGGCCTTGCTGCACACACAGCCACCTCCACACAAAGCCTCACGCTTTGGGACAGGAAGGCAAGAATAATGCTGTAGCCATTGGGAGCTGCAGGGGGACTTTTCGGGAGCAAAAATGGCATTACTGGAGTTGGAATTTGGCCAGGACACTGGGGCTAAATACCCGGACTGTTATGAAAAGTGCCCCCGGATGGTTAACGCCCTTGAGTTGTCAGAATCTCAGTTTTGTATCTTCTGTGAAAAGAAAAGCTGATTAGATCGTTTAAGTAAATCTCTCGGTGGGCTTCTCTGGCTTCTGATTATCTAGATATGCTTTAATCACTGTCAGATTGCCCTGGTTAAAATTAATGACAGATTAATTGTGAGACACTCCAAGATATCAAAGCGCCAAAATATATACCTCGATAATATATCACATATATATTTTTTTTTCCATTCATTCCCCAGGGGATTAATTTAGAGCCCCAGCAATTCCTATTTGGACTAAATCATGCTGTTTTAAAGAGTACATAATATCCCAATTATCCTGTTGCCCTTATCTTTATGAGTCTTAACCTAAGTAGTGTGATTAGGTTTAATGCCACATCCCTGAAACCAAGGTCCTGTTTCAACAGCCACTCTTTCTTAACCAATTATGCTGAACATTAAGCCATCTACGCTATTTGCTAAAGCACCCACAACAAGACTTCAAACACAATTACTCGTCTCTGTTGCCATACAGGATTCTAGATTCTATTCAGATTTCTTAAGGGAATGAAGAAACAGAGAATCTTCATTTTAGGGGGTTCATAAGATTCATAAATATTTTTAACTAGCTTACGTGTTGAAGAAAGGAAACATTCGCTGTATTACGTGAACAAATGCTCTTGAAAAAACAAGGTTGAGGGAGGTCACTGGAAAATATTAGTGAGTTCCTCCTCCCCCTCTTTGTCATTAGCGCCTACAAAACCCAAAAACGAAATGAATTCATTCATTCATTTCCCTTTCTTCTCTATTTTTATTTTTCAAACACAAGCTTTTGTCCTTCATCAGTAAGCTGTTTTTCTCCTTCCCATGCTTCATGAAGAATTTTTAAAATTTTTTCTTTGCATCACAAGGCAACTTTGCTGACTCATTTTCTCGTCTGTAAAATGGGATAGCTGGAAGAAATCAGAGGTGCTGAACCCAGGCTGCACATTAAAATCAGCTAAGATAATAGATGTAGCTGATTTTTTTTTAATGTGTTAAAATATTAAATTTTTAAAATATTAAAAGTTTTAATATTAATTCCTTACCCCAGGCCCCTGGAAATTCTGATTCAGCTGCTTTGGGAGAGGGCTCCAGCAACCTTGCTTTTTTTAAAGTTCTCCAGGTGTTGTGACGTGGATCAATTCTAAGACCCACGGAGCCAATTAAGATGAATTATGAGCCTTCATTAGCCGGCCAGAGACTGACTCTCTACCACGCAGGGTTAGAGGAGATCCGCCCCGGGGTTTGAGAGTGAGGTAGTTAAAAAGCCTAGAACAAGCAAGCGGATTACAGAAGCAGAAGTTGGCCATTAGCACAACACATCACCTAGTACCACACCCTGGTTAACAAGTAAGTGGATGACAGAAGCAGACATTGGCCATCTTCACATCTTATACAATACACCTCCTAAACCATACCTAAGCAAGTAATACAACTTCTGGTATCTAAAGACATTTCTTCCCTATAGCTGACTTAGCTAGTTGGCTCATTTGAAAAATTTCCACCCTTGACACAGGGGATTCTAATGTGCAGTCAGGACTAAAATCGACAGACCAGGTATTTCCGGGATTCTCCCCGCCCCGAATCGCTCTGTGTCCATCTTTCATTTGACAAGTATTCAGCTGACATGTCTGGCACACTGGATGTACTGCAAATTACCACAAATTCATTCTCTCACAGGTCTGATGTCAAATCAACATTTTCTCAGGGGGGTTCTTCCAGGAGGTTCTCAGGGAGAACGGGTCCTATGTCCCTG